>VZRN01005348.1:295589-328120 GCA_013397935.1 Dasyornis broadbenti
TAATGTATTCTGAAACTTGACCTCAGTGCCTGTTGACTCAGTATTACTGGAAGTATAAAGTCACTAGGACAGCCTTGCAACAACCTCTGGAGCATAGAACTTTCCAAAATTGAGCATTCAGGTGCTGCATAGAGGAAATCTCATCTAACAGTGCTCACTAAATAAGAGACATTGCAGTTTCAAAGTTTCAGTGTGGAATGAAACAAGTTTGAAATGAAAAGAAGATTAACACTGTAGAAACAAGAGTGAGTGGGTCCTCTATCCTCTGTGAAGAGCTCTTTCACAGCTAATGGTTTAGGATGTTCACACTTATCTAGGGATTTAGGATTTAGAAAAACTTTTTTGCTCTAGGGAATTTCCATCAAATGCCATACTGAAACCCTGACCTGAAAACTACACTTCTCTAGCATTAAGCATTTCCACCACTAGAAGTTGAGGAGAAAGCAGTATTTATTTTCATATAATCTTGTTGTTTTTTTTTTTAGCTGTTTACATAGATGAGGATTAATAGTTATTAAAAGGTGATAAGGAAGATCAAGGTAGTCGTGTGTAATATTTATCAGGTTCTTTTTCTGAAATTGAAACCTTTGTCCTCCACTTCTAAATTTCTTGTTTATTTTGTGCCTTATGCCATTCTTACAAGACAGACTTCTAGATTTTGAATAAAGGTTTTACATGCTCCTTATGAGAGGTGCAGTCTAAAGCCTATAGAAGAAGTGAGAAATTGCTGGTAATGAACTGTTTTTGTCTTCTACCAGTCAAAAGGAAAGAAACCTTTGTTTGTGCAACTGGTGCTGGACAACATTTGGAGTCTGTATGAGGCTGTTATGAAAAGGTGAGAACATCTATAAAGTTTTCATGGCATCTCTTTCCATGTGCTTAGGTAATTTTTTTGAATACTCAATAATAGATACTGGTTATATATTGCTTCTCTGTATTTTTAATCTATTTATTATTTTCCTTACAGAGACAAAGATAAAATAGAAAAGATAGTCACCTCTTTGGGGTTGAGAATTGGTGCACGGGAGTCACGGCATGCAGACCCGAAAGTTCATCTTAATGCCATTTGTAGCCAGTGGCTACCGATATCTGATGCAGTCCTCTGTATCCTTAAAAAAGATACTATTTTTTGTTCTTTTGGCAATTCTGAGGCTTCAAAGTGTGCTCACATATTTCAACATGTGATTTGGTATAATTTGTATAATTTGTTTTCTTTTTTTATGTCTGTGCCTAAGGTAGCTGGATCTGTTTTCTTGCTTGTAACATAACAAGTTAACAGATCTAAAATTATTTTTACATATCTGCTAACTTTGTGCTTTTGCACACATCTTATTTTTAGGAAACTAAGTATGAAACTGGAGGTAATTTTGACAATACACCTTCATTATGTAGTTTATATTCAAATTTTAGTGATTTTCCTGAAGTAGAAACTGATCTCCTGTTTATAATAATATCATAGGTCTTCTGTCCATGAAGTTCTGTAGATGTCTGTTGTTACATTTTAGGCATAAAATTTTTAATCTGAAACCAGTCTTTGCTGTTAATCTGCTGTGCCTGTTGTTTATACTGTGATACATACTATATTATGGTATATGTGCACAAATTACTGATGTATAAATACTAATTGCTGCTATAATTCTTGCCCCAGTTGTGCTGTTCTTAGTCTCCCAGTTGCACTTAGGGTAGGCCAGCCCTCCTTAACTCTCCATTCTGCCCTTGGTAAATGGCAAAAAATTGTTGGCCTGAGAGGGACCCAAATGTACTGTGACAACAGAGCTGGATTTTGGATGTGTTACTGCTACCAGTTAGTGCACGGGGGCTGAATTAAAGAAGCATTGAAAGCATTCGCATTCCAGTTATTTCCATTTAGTAAAGAAATATAAATACGTGTCCTTAACACAATGGTTTTTAGCCATGGTGTGTAATAACATTCCCAGTCCTCTTGACATCACGGCAGAGAGAGTGGAAAAGCTGATGAGTGTTGGAGCAAGAACGTTTGATTCTTTGCCACCGGAAACTCAAGAACTGAAAAGTGGTGAGTAGGTGTTCTCCCATTAACATGAAGTTTTTTCTTTCCTGGTGGTTTTGTTTGTCTTTGGATCATAGGATGTGGTGTAATCTGTACCTGAATTTAAAAATATTTCACTTGCAGTAGCTTTGTTGATGCTTGTCATTGACATGTCAATAATCTTAGTTTTGTGGCCATACATTTTTCTTCAATCCTGTATATTCATGAGTTTCAGACAACTTAAGCTGCAGGTGATAGAAAATATAAGACTCTGAAATGGGGTTTTACAAGGATATGAGGTTAATAATTGGTTTTAGTTCTAAACAGTAGAAGTCATTATGTAATTGAGAATTGAATATTTTCCTCATTTGTGTATTAAAATCATTCATTTTTAGCCAGTAGTGGTTTGAATTTAATTTTTGCAAGTGCATTGATTAGCTTTTAGTAATTAATTATTAATTGCAGCACAATGTTTTGAGGAGAGCTTCAAGAAGTCTAAGAGAATGAGATATCAAATGTCAATTAAAAATGAGATGTGAATGTCAAATTGACAGACTGTTAGGAATTGTTTCCCGGGGTAACAAAACTGGCTTTTCATCCTTTATTGAACATTGAAAAACATATTCTCCTGACAGTATTCAACACTATATTGGTGTAAGTTATTTGGAAGAAATTTGTCTCTGTAAACTTGGAGCTTACTGTTCTTGGTTATGATCAGGTACTGTACTTCCACATTTAGTGAGAATCTTGCTAATTTTTGGTAGTAGTCTTGTGCTTCTGTTTATCTTTGCTCATAGACTTTTCATGTATCAGATAAACGGGAGAAGTGCAGGAGAAGATGATTCAGTTTCTATGTTAGAAGTTTTGAGTGGTATTGTGTAGTTTGAATTTCATGCGTTTCAAGTCGGATGAAAAATACAGTTTATGAGAATTCCCTAACTACTGAATGAGTTTTGTGTGAATCTCTCATCCTTTGAGGAATATATGTTCTTGCAGTGAAGTTTTTAGGATTTTGTGAGCATCTGGACATTTGCAGGACTTCCTCCTTTAGTTTGAAAGGACGGAGAACATTTTAAAGTACTGAATAAATAGCATTCAGTCTTAATCCTGTGCTGCTTTCTGTTTTTCATTGTGATCTAAATCAACCTATAAACTCCACTTGTTTAATTTGAGTATATATATTTTTTCATCAAGAGTTCTGTTTTTGCAGTTTTGCTCATTTTATTGTGCAACACACTTGAAGATACAGGGAGTGTTATAAAATGAGTAGGCTGGAGAAGTTTTCTACTTTTTCAAGTTCATTTGTTCTTAGGATATTGTCCGTTGAAATGGGAAATGAGCACTAATGCCTACAAAATTCATGTAAGGCCACAGTTTTGTCCATACTTTCGGTAAAAAACCCCAAAACTTCCTTTTATGGTTTTTTTCAGCTTTTATGAAATGCAGTAGTGAAGGAACAGCCCCAGTTATTGTCTTTGTTTCCAAAATGTTTCCTGTTGATGCAAAGGCATTGCCACAGAATAAACCAAGGTAAGAAAATGCAACATTTTACCTTCTGATCTCTGTTAGTTACTTCTGGGGAAAAAAATTATGTTGAAGGCATGGTTAAGTTGGTTTAGACCTCGAAAAACCAATTAATGAATTCTTGAAATGCTTTCTGCAAGTAAAGATTTTCTGAATCTGTTCAGGAAGTGATTTGTTTAATCATGGTAGTTTTAGAAGATATAGTTGGAAATCTGTTGGAGACTAGTACTGTTGTCCAAAGGGGTCATCCTAATGCATGCACTGTATGCAGTTTCAGGATGGTGGAAATGATGGAGTTGTAACACTTCCTCAGTTCTTCAGTGAGGTTATGTTGCCACGATCATAACAGCTTGTGTTTGTACCAGGGAACACTTCCCATCAAACTGGCCATAACAGTGCAGTGATCACCCTGTCCATTGCAAGAGCAAAATAAAGTGATTAAAGTAGTCCAAATCTTGACTAACTTTTTGCAGTGATCTAAATGAAGAGTATTAATGCACTTCAAAAGATTTTCTTCTGGGAGGTTTGGAAGATGTTTTGTTACAGCCTTTTGTTGTTTAATAGCCATCTTATTTTCTTTAAGGAGTAGATCCTTCTAGATTTCATTCTCCTGGCACCGTTAAATGTACTACTTTTAGCTGAAGCCACCTGCTTTTTCTGCAAAAGAAATGTACTTTTCTGATGAGTTTACAAGAATGATGTACATCTTAACCCTCCAAACATCTGGAGCATTTTCAGTAGGCAACTTCTGTGTTAATTGGCCATTTTGTATTTTTTGGGGGGATTGTCACTATACAGTGAAGTAATACAGAAAATAATAATTTCCCTGCTAAATTAAATTGTTTGTGAATGTTTAATCTTTGTGCAAAAAATGGTACTGCTGCTGTAGTAATATTTGAAAACTTTACTACTACCTTAGGTTTTTCTCGTGCTTGCTAGATTTATTTCAATTATTTTCTTACCAAGGTTATCTACAAATCTTCTATCAAAAATCTTCCTTGCTGTTTGAATTCAGGGAAAAGATGCATCGTGTTCACGGACTGAGCAGACGCTAGATGGGGCAGTTTTGCTTTGAGTGCTGTCCTGAAGTGTATCTGAAACATGAGCTCTTGCTCAGGTGTGGCACAGCAGCGCCATTCCTGCTTTGTCTCCTTTCCTGGGGATGGACTCCAGTTATCAGGGACAACTGCACTGAGGCCATCACTTTTTTGCTGTTCTATCACTGACAGTGACTTGGTTTTTTATTTGTTGGGAGAATCAAGAGTCTTTGAGGTGATGAGAACATGACATAGGGGCAAAATGTGGCTTTTATATAGACCAGGCACAGAAATTTTCAAGATTTTAGTTACTTTCCTTTCTCCCTATTTATTCAGTGAAGTGAAAATTGTAGTGTCTTGCTGTGTAGTTTGTGTGAAAAGTATTTCTTGCTGGCCTTAATATTAAATTACGCAATTAGTTACTAGTTAGCTGATGTTAAAGTGAAGTCTTGTGTGTTTTTCTTTGAGGTAATCAGTCATTATTAGTACTGTGTGATTTTGCTGATTAGATAATATTAAAGATTTTGTTTTCAGGTGACATTTCAGGCTTCCATTATTTGAAAAACAGCAGTAGAGCTAAATGTGTATTTCTCAATACGTGATTTGTTAAGATTCTACAGGTAAGCAGTTCTTGAAGAAATTGCAAAGGGAGGTTAGTTCTAAAGGAGGAAAACAATCTCCATGAAACAAAATCCAAGTGTTTTAAAAACACAGCATTGTGTACATGTGGTTCTCGAGTATATTTTTAATTGTCTTGGTCACTGTGTGCTATTTACAGTTACACAGTGAAGATTGTACTTAACAGAACTGAGTGATGGTTGAGTGGAGCATGTGAGACTCTAGTATTTAAACTGACTTTCAATGAGGGTGCTGCATAAGAAGGTCTTGAACATGGGGAGAATAAACTAATATCACACTATGGCTATTACCAATTGTTTCATGTATTCCTTTTAAAGAACATTAATACATTTTGTATAGTTCAATCACATGTTAATTTTAAGGAGCCATAACTATGCTCTTGCGTATCTTGATGTTTGACTGCTGGACTGACTTAAGGTTATTTGCAACCCTTGGAGGTGGGAAGGGACTGATTTTAAGGATGTTAAAGCATATAAAAAAAATCAGAGTTTTCTCCAGTTGTTTTTTTTTTTTTGTTTTGTTTTTGCAAAATTTGTAGTCTTCTTCTTCGAGAGGAAAAAATGCAGATCCATGCTAGTGTCTCTTTTTTCCTTTTTTGACACAGTATTGGGTAAGGTTACCTTTTTGTAACTTTGTTAGACGATTCAAATTGACTTTGCAATTTTTTTATAGTTTGCCTTATTTCTGCCATCTGCTTGTAATAATTATTAAGCATAAGTTGAGAAAAGCAAAAAGCTCTTCTAAGTCCAAAGTGTACAGTAAATGATAACAAAGGATGGATTTTTAATTAAAGCAACCTCCTTTGAGACTGCTGTTGGCAACTAATACCTCCTTGAAGGTCACTTTAAAATTAATTGATTCTGTACTAAAACTGGTATGATTTTGCTTTTACTGTTTAAATAGCAGAATATGTGGGAAAATCGTTCATTGTCAAGTTAAAGCAGGTAGTCAGCTTGAATTTATCTTTCCTTGGAAAGATTTGAAAATTGACTTTTTGTATGGTACCAGTATGTCATTAGTTTTTACCAGGTTTTGTAAAGAAATGAGAATTATGCAGATATTTTGTCTTCCAGTTTCTTCTGTCTGAGATTCTGAAATTATTTGCTAATTCCTACTAAATCAGGGAAAAATGCAAATTGGTGGTTGGGCAGAGAAGCCAAATAAATTAGGGCCCCTCCTCCACTTCCTTTATGCCGTGGTTATTTGATGATGCCTGTAGTTATTTGTTCTTAAGTACTGTTGTGTGCAATATCAGGTGTTCATTCAGCATATGGTGTGTCTTTCATTTTTACTGGTGTGTGACACTGGATTTTAGTCTAAGACAGAATGGTCAAGTGTAGGTGTATAAATAAAAGCCAAACTTAGCATTTAGGTACAGGGTATATAAATGTACCAGTTTGATTTTCCTGAGGTTCAGAATTCTATCTTTATCTAACCCGGTGTAAAAGAGAAATATTTAGTAGTTAATTGCAATTGCTTACAAGTAATTGCTAGGGGTATTTAATGTAAAATGTTCAGAAAATATAAATTGAGTATCATATGTTTGTTATGATGAAATCATCTACCAACTTAGTAAAGCTTTATGTGTAAATGTCGCAGTGATGTAATGCCATGTGAGCAATAGGAAGGAAACCTTTTATGTTACCTCAAATCCATCTTACAATCCTGAATAATGTAAATAAATAAAGTGCACTGAAAAAAATTCCATTTCTGCTTTCCAGTGGTAATAAAGAAAGGTCTGTTGAACAGATAAGCTAGTGTACTAAAATTATATTTCACTACTGCCCTGGGGGATATAAAACCTATAATACCTCTGCTATTTTTCTCCAGATAATATGAAAGGTTCTTCTTTCTCCTCAGTCAGCTTGAAATCAGGACTATTTTTTTTCATAGGTGTCACCCTGAAATAAGACACTTTCCCATATAATTCTGCGTGAAATTACGATGATAGTTTTGTGCTACAGCTTTTTAGCATGTCTTAAACCAACAGATTGTAGTATACTTCATTTGTTTTCTTTCTAATGTTTCATAAAAACTGTATTGGAAAAAAAAATTCTGTAATTTTTACCAAATCTTCAGCTGAACTGGCATATTGTCTTGATCAAAATCAGAACCTGTATAAAGCTCCAAGCTCTGTAAGAAATTACTGTCTTCTTGCAAGTAAATTAATTCATATGTTTAAGGCAATACGACTTTTAGCAAGTTCAGTGTGATCTGAACCCATCATTTTTTGTTTTCATTTGTAGTTTGTTCTAAATTGTATTTTGTACATTAGAAATGAATAGGGCCTGTGTCATTTGAATAGGCTGTCAGATTTAGAAGTTAGCATCTGAATTTGGCATTTAGTTGCATAATTAATAGACTAATAAATGCTTTTCAAAAATTAAAACCTCTGTTAGGGTTGTCATGAAATAGATTTCAGTAACAGTACACATTTGAATCTGGCTAAGGTCTTCAGAACTGATCCAAGAAAGAAATAAATAGTAATGGTTGAAACTTGCATTTCTGGAACCTAGTATAGTTTGTGTAGTGGTGAGATTAAGGGAGTAAAGGTTGTAACACTGTGGAAGAGTTTTGCTTCAAGATTCTTTTTTTTATTGCACATTTAGCATGTGAGATAAATCAGAGGTCGCTCTATGAATCTGAACTGTTTTTCCAGGCAGGGTGTGACAGTTTGGGATTGATACCTTATTTCATTACATGTCTCAGAATGAATGATAATTGCTGTATAATATAATACAAAGTTGTTGAGTATTGCCTGTTGAAAGAGTTGTGTAAGACTGTAGTATGAAATTTTATGTAAGTTCTGATTTGGGTAATTTTCAGTTGTTCCTTTTGTGTTTACACATTTATTTCTACTGGGAATTGTGTACCAGTCTCAGTTGCAGTAGAACTGACAGTAAAGGATCTTAATAGATGTACATTAGTTTGTGAATGGGAGTTGTTCCATAGACATTAAGTAGTTTAATCCAGAAATTAATGAGCTTCTAAAGGATTAGGAAGACCACTGGACATACACTGTGCTGAAATGTGGCAAACAAACTGCACTTGACCGAGCTGTCCTTAGGGATGTTGCTGACAGAATTCTTTGAGTGCCTGGTGAGCAGAGCAGCAGCCAATGATTTCACTAGAACTTAATTCTGAAGAGCAGAGTCATGAATAGGATTCTCTATAAATTACATGGATGTAAGGATGCTATCAGAAATTACCCCGTCCACACCTTGTGAAGTCAAGCATGTGTCCATGAGCTCATGCAGTTTAAACTGGTAAAAGCTGTATGGAGAGAAAGCATTCTCAGAACTTGAAAACCATTGTTCATGGCATGAGAGATGCATCACAGACACTTGTTGGTAGTACTGTTAGTCTTTTGGCAGTCAGTTGATGTTTTGACTGTGGTGTTTCCTTTTTAAAATGGTCTGGAGGTTGAAAACATAAACATAACACTTCAATAATCAAAGGCAAATTTATTTTTGGGGATTTTGTTCTCATTATTCACTCCAAATTTCTGAACTGCTTTGGGTGGAAGTCTGTCTTTGATAATGTGAAAGAGTAGAAAAGCTATCATGTTCAGAGGATTGATTGCCTAAGGAAGTTTAGTTGTCATTCAGTTTGGGAATGTGGGGATACAAATAGGGCAGCAGTAGCTTGTTTACATTACCTGGAATCTAATGCCTTTAATCAGCAATCTATAAAATATCAATAATATGTCTATTAATTATTATTATTTCCATTGCATTTGTTTACCACATGTTTGAGTTTAAGATGAGTTGGTAATGATGTGGTCACCCTTCTATGCCAACTCCATTACTTGTGCCAGGTTCCCGTGTCTGGATGCTGTAGCATTTCTCTAGAGGACTTTTCTTTCTCTTTCTGCTACAGAATTTTTATTTGTTGGTTTTTGTGTGACTGCATGTTCCCTTTTTATTTCTGCCAATATTATGAGCCTGTTGATTCTTTCTAATGGAGCGAAAAAGGGAAAGGGGGGAAGAAGAAGAGACAACCTTTCTTTTGATTTGGGCAACGTTTGTTCAAAATTGATTTTGCTTCTGATTGGTTTTGCCACCTGGAGAAATTGAATAAATCGGGGTATAATTTGAAACTGATTTTGTTGAAGATCCAGTGCCTTATGTGCATTAATTTTGTTCTATGTTCCGCTTGATTGTGTTACAACTCTATATAAGGGTTTATTTGACAACATTATCTTCTTGTAGTTTCTGATGATATTACTGGGATTGACTAATTTCATAGAAATTGATGGTGACAGAAACCAGGATGGAAGTCTCTCTTGTACTTGCTAGTTAAAATCTCACCTACATTCAATCTGCTTTTTCATCAAATTGGGAATATTATTAAGTGTTTTTATATATATTGCAACTTAGACCAGTGCATTAAGAATTTTAAGGTA
Organism: Dasyornis broadbenti; assembly: GCA_013397935.1. NCBI lineage: Eukaryota > Metazoa > Chordata > Aves > Passeriformes > Dasyornithidae > Dasyornis > Dasyornis broadbenti. Next base: position 305,203 of record VZRN01005348.1, read on the forward strand.
CTTTTAATATTTGTGGTTAGGGCTATTTGACACCTAAATATATTGATACTTTGAAAAATACCATGTAAAGTGGGAAAAAAGCAAACTTTCTTTTACTCTCAGGATTATTTTTCAAAAATGAAAAGTATTTTTTAACAATCAAATGCGTTGGAATAAATACGTATGTTCCTGTACATACACTATGCCATCATATGTAGACTGTGTTTATGACACCCTTGGCTGTCTGATCTGTACTTTCCCTATCAATCTGTCTCCTCTGGAAATTTTTTTTTGACATTCCAAACCTTTAAATAACTTTGAACAGCTTCCTTCAGGAAAAAAAAAGTAATAGTTTTCTTCTCCACCATCTGCTTAGCGTTTTGTATTGTTAGGCCTCAGTCTCTTTTGAAGTAAAATAAACAAGGCAAACAGAAATACCACCAGTATTTGAATACCAGTATTTGAAATTTCAGAAATACATATTCTTAATTCTATCATGATTGTTTAAGAGACGGTTTTTTCCTTTTAAAAAGAAAAAAAAAACCAAGTTGCTAAGAAGTTTGAAGTGGCAATTTTGTCTTGTATTCCCCTTTTCTATAACATGCAATGTGTCTGTCCTAGGTTCTGAGTTTTAAAAGTCTGTGCTTCAAGTTCTGATATTTTATCCTGAGGGCCTCTCTTAGCTAATTTTTAGAGAGATTTTTAACTTATGTATAGTTTTCTTACTCTTTCATATTGAACATTTGGATTCAAGATAAGCATGATAACTGTTCTAAATGATTTCTTCAAGTTCTTTGAAGAATTTTGATAAATGAAGGGTCTCATTTTTTTAAACTAAGTCTCTTGCAGAAAGTGTTATACACAGAAAACCTTTATTTATATCCTGATTATGATAAAAATAAAGATCTTGCTGGCAGTGACTTGATCTTAGCCATGTAAGGCAGCATTTGATCTCTGTGTATTTGGAAGAAAAAGGGACGTTTAAATATGGTAGAGGAAGAGTTTGCTAATTTTAGCGGGCTAAAAATCTGTAGTATTGGGGGGACAAATGGCATTCTTCATGAGTTTTTACTATATGTCAAATACAGTATTCTAATTACTGTTTTTAATTTATTTAAAAATAAATGGCATTTCCAAATACTGATGTTTTAAAATACAATGTAGGCCATTAACTCAAGAAGAAATTGCTCATCGGCGTGAACTTGCAAAACAAAGGCATGCAGAAAAATTGGCAGCACATCAAGGGAAGGAGCCATCAGAAAAGCCCCAAAGTGAAAATTCACCTGAAGTAACTGGGAACGCTGGTGATACGAAAGGTGTGTGGTACCTTGATACCTATTTTTCTAGGAGGATATTTAATAGTAGGGTCTTGGTGTTGCCAGGGGCCTGTGTACAAATCCACATTGTGAGTCATCCACATGCTAATCTAAAGTTCAATGCATGGAACTGAACAAAGAGTGAGGAGGGATTTGTAAGAAAGCTGATAGTTCATAAATGCTGTAACAGTGCCATGGATTCATTCATGTTGCTTGGCCTGGGAATATGCTTGGTCTTGGTCCTTTGTGTCAGTGAAGGGAGATGATGGTTGAAGGAGATGCTCTGCTAAAATTTAAATAACTTTCAACGCCAAATGGCCAATAAATTGGTGCTAAAGCAGTGTACGAGCAACAGGATTGGATTAAGGATAACAGTTATGAGGGTTGATCTTTCCTCCCAAGTAACAGGTGGTAGGACAAGAGGAAATGTCCTCAGGTTGTGCCAGAGAACATTTAGAGGAAAAATTCCTTTACCCAAAGTGTTGTAAAGCATTAGACCAGGCTGTCCAGGGCAGTCATTGAGTCATCATCCCTGGGGATATTTAAAACGTGTGACACTGAGGAACAGGGGTTTGTGGTGAAGTCAGTAGTGCTGGGTTAATAGTTGGACTTCAGGATCTTAAAGGTCTGTTTTAACTGAAGCAATTCTGTGATTCACCAGATGTGACAATATAATACATCATTGATTTTGTTTTTTTCTTCAGATGATGAGACAGAAAGTGATTTTATACTTCATATATTTTTTTCTGACTGGTTAGGTGAAGAGCAACAGCTTACTGGTCAAGGAGACAGCATGACCTCAAAGGCAGTGAAACTGGAAGGAGACAACAAAGAGTATTTCATTGCTTTTGCCAGAGTGTTCAGTGGTGTGGTGAAAAGAGGGCAAAAAATCTTTGTTTTAGGACCAAAATATGATCCTGCTGAGTCTTTGCATAAGGTAAGAGGTGACTGTGAGCTGCTGTAATGTCTTGGGACTCTTTTGAAACACTGATGACTTAACTTCTGACGTGTCTCACTCAAAAGAGGTAAAAAAAGTTCAAGGGAAAAATTCCAAAAGGTATCAAAGTAATTTAGGTAATTGTGCTAATAGCTGATTGTGTCTGTATGTGTCTGTAAACATTATAAACCTTAACATTTTTTAAATCATTTTAAGTACAGTGTTCTATTAGCTAACCATAAATGCAATATATGTATATTTTGATTTTTTTTTTTTTTTTTTTAAATGAAGGAAAAAGGAATGCATTTAGAGAACAGAATGTGCATATCACTATTGGAAAAAATTGCGTTCAGTGTTTTGAGATTCTGATCAAGGAATTTCATTACTCTTGAATTTACTTCAAACATTTATTTTTTCAGTAATAATGAAAAGCAAGGTAGAAGTAGTACACACCTAAAATTTGCCAAAGAAAGCATTATTTTTTATCTTGTTAACATTTCTGCATTTGCCTCAACTCTGCATTTTTGGGAATGTATGTTGGTTTTTAACATCTAAGGTTGGAGATGATAATACTTTAGATTGTAGTTTTTAGCTTTGGAATGCAAGAAGGTTTTGTGGAAGAAGTTTTTATTAGAGCTAAGTGATAACTATCCACACGCTGGTTTTGTGCTCTGTGTAGCTGTCATCCCAGTGCTCTGGTACAGATGACCTGCCAGCAGTACCTCACATGACTTGCTGTACATTGGAGAACCTCTACTTACTTATGGGAAGAGAGCTTGAAGATCTTGAAGAAGTACCTGCAGGAAATGTTCTGGGTAAGAACTAGGATATGACTTCTAGAGCCTGAATCCTTAGGTCCCCCGAAATACACTGAAATTGGTTTGGTGTGATTAATAAGAAAACTTAAATCCATGAATATTTTGATGTATACTGTATGTGCAAAAAACGAAGGCAGTCTAACCAATTGGCATTTCTGCACTTTGAATAGGAGAAAACTAGGGATTATGTTAGCCTGTTATCTGCAGGTTGGATTATTGCCAGGTAAGCACTGCTGCCAGCAATTGCCAAAAACAGTAGTAAATTCTCATATTTCATGAATTGCAAGGATTATTTATAATATTTATTTTCCCAACAGTGGAATTTCTTTAATGTGACTTTTCTGGTGATGTGGATGAGTGTAGTGTTTTTATGGGTCTGTTTGAACTCTGGTGCTAAAAATTATTTTTTTTTATGGCTGTGGCAATTTTTTTACTTTCTCCATGGACAAAGTTGTAAAAGTCAGCCTAATTGTTGAGTTACACTCTTTTGTGCCAGATTCTGAGCTGCTTTGCTCTAGAATGAGTAGCATTCTTCACTGGTTTTGTCCTTTGTTTGTCTTTATTTTAATAACAAAAGTAGGAGTTAGAATTTAGAAAATGAGTGTGTAACTGCGTGTGAGCGTGAGTGTGCATGTGTGAGAATGTGCATGACCGTGTCATATTTAGAAGAATTCCTCAGAATTCTAAGATAAGAATTCACAGTTAATCTTAGCCAGACTATATTTGGTATTTCATCTTTTATGATCAGATCATTATAGAGTGTTCACACAAAGCAAGTTTTCATTTTTACCTGAAGCAAACAAGCTCAGGTCTGTATGTTGGGTTTTTTGCATCTAATGTCATTTAAAAGATTTTTATTTTGAAAACTAAAAATCCTAAATGCCTTTCCTTTGTTTCTCCCATTTCCCTGTAAGGCTGCACTGTTAATTTACATAAATTCAATAAACAGTTTACTGATTTGATGATTTACCACGCTTAGAAGAAAATGCATTCATTTATATGAAAGGAATGTGTAACAATGATGATGCAAGACTTTTATTATTCCAGTTAATAACAGTGATTTCTGTTTGTAAGGCCATTTTTCTTCCAGCTTTAGAGCACATAGCAGTGATTTCTCTCCAGCCATATAAGGAAATTGCTTGTGGATTATCTAGTAAATTAAGGAAGCTTTTCTGAAAGCTCTGTGGTTTTTCTCTGTATAATTAATTTATTGCCATAAGGAATACACAGTTAATTGTGACTGCCTATTTCCACTTTAAGACTCAAGGTGTAGATCTTTTCAGATTTTTTTTCATCAGGGTTTGGGTTTTTTTGCTATTATTTATCTGTTTTTTCTTACACGGAGCGTCTGCTTGGTCCTAGTAAGCAGCCTTTTTTTCCTTTATACTGGCTTATGCAAAGGTTTAATGATCAAAGACAAAGCTTGATACAGAGGTTGTTTTACTGAAGATGGAAAGATTTAATCTGTTGTTCCTTCTGTTCAATTAATATTTTCTTAAAATACTACTCTCCTTTTAATTAATGAAAATTAGAGATAGCAAAATATTTTAAGTGGAAAAGGTAATGAAGCACAGTGTGTTTGAACTGCAAAGCTGTGACAAACAATTTGAGAACATCAAGCTGGCAAGTGATACTGTGTTGTTGTCTTAATACGTGTAACCATTCTGGAAGGCTTTGGGAAGTTATTTTCTGGTATTGTTTTGAGTTCCTGGAAGTTAGGAGAGACAAACTGTTTTGCATTGGTTAATTTGTATTCCAAGCGTGCAACTTGACTGTTTTGCCAAAAGTATTTGTCAAAAAGCTTTAAGCAGCATGTAATTTTCAAGTAATATGGCAAATACAAAGTAGAGTCCCTTCCACATAGCTGTTTATACAGAAGTTTTCTTTGTAAACTTTTGACTACTGTGCATTTTTGTAGGCCTTGAGTAGGAGGTGAAATATGATTGAAAACAAAAAGTTCTTGGGGAACAAGGTAATAAAGTCTTCGTTAAAAAATCTTCTTTTAAAAAGTATTTGTCAGAATAGTCTATGAGAAGAGTAAAATCCTTGCCTCGGACCAAAACACCCTGTTTGTAGAATTTGTAATTTAGAAGGACTGTTGATTTCTCTGAGAACTAAAAAAGAGTATATGAACAAAGTGCCCTCTGAGAAGAAAGTACTCTCTTATTTTTCACCTCTTTGTTTTTCATCATCTTCTCCACCAACACCTCTGTTAGATGTCCTGTGCCAGCAGACAGGATATTATACTTGTTAACTGGCAAAGGTGTGCTTTGTACTCCTTTGAATGAACAGAGACCTTGCAGCAGGAGAATCTAATTACTGGAGCAGCAGATAAGGTTATACTGCATTAGGCATGTGCCCTTGGGTTCCAAATGGCACTTGTATTGAGTTGTAACTGCTGATTGAAGAACATTATAGTCATTGGAATGGGCCATGAAGGTATCTTCAGGTTTAATTTGGAAAAAATGGTGAAGTACTGATCCAAAAATGAATTGGTTGTCTCTGTGCACTGTTTCAGGAATGGCTTATTTGTCCTGTCGTGTCACATGCCTTTCCAAGGTGTGCAGCTGCTGAATTGGAACGTCCCTGTGGGCATAAGCTCTGAGAGTTCTGGGAGTGAGATCCAGGTCATGCCAATGGTCCACCTGCTTGCCCTAATTGCAGTGCTGGCTGTCTCGTTGTCACTCTGTCCTGACTTAAAGGCCATATCAGCTTCTGTACCATCTTCTCTTGGGCTGAGGCCTTATTATCTTAACAGAAACAGTGGTCTTGCTTTGTAAATCCTAACTAGGTATACCAGAATCATGCTTAAATTCCAAATATAGATGTACTCTGTACTTGCAGACATTAAATGTGCCAATTATGTGTGCCACCCAAATCTCTTATCTCAGAATAATTTCTTTTTGATTCCAAGACAGCCTGGGCACATTTTGTGCTCCATTTTTTGAAAACTGTCTGAATACACATTGGAAAGAAAAGTCCTGTATCATAGACCTTGGACACAATATATGCTGTTTGACAATATTGTCCTTCTGGAACTTAAAGGAAAGAAATGGTACTTAAATACTAAATTCCAAAGACTGCTTGACGGATATATGTTCTTAGTGACACTGTAATTCACACTGTTCTTTGTTTCCATAATATCATTATGCAAATAGCAAGCTACTGTAACTGTCCCATGCTCCTTAAAGGCTTGTCCTTCTTTTCCCACAGCAAAAATATAACAGAGAGAGGAGCTTGACATAGACAGTGATCTGACTATCCAGAGGTTTTAGCTTCTTTAGTTTATTGGGGTATAGAAGCTTAGGTTCTTGCTGGGATACTCCCCTTGTACTGCTGGTGACGCCTTAGGATTCTAGCATCTATACTTTTTGTGTATCTGTGATCCTGTAGTGTGTAACACTAGACTCTGTATAGGGTGCTAAGCTCCTGTTCTCAGCATTTTTAGACAAAACTATACCTCTAAGCTCAAAACTCAAGGACACCTTACTGTCTCAGGCCCCAAGATATGTAAACAAGAGTGAATTGCGGGGAGCAAACTTGGAGTAATTGACATCATTACCTGAAGCTGTAATTGGAGGATTAAACCTCTATATGCAAATAGACAAAACTTACAAGGTATGAAAAACTCATGACCTGTTGTCCATTTTGGTTGTAGCCCCTGGGTGGGCTTTGTTGGCTCTAAATACATTTGAAGGCCCTTCAATAAATATAACTGCTTATTATTCTCTTCACTTTGTCTAGCCTGTGTTTTAGGTAAGCCCGTTCAGACATCACTGGAAGTAGAAGTATCAGTGGCAACAGAGGTTCCTGCTGCCATACAAACATCATCTCCAAAGGTGTTGTATTTGGCAGGAGGTGAACCCTGGCTGTAGTGTGAAATCCGCTGGTCTCTAGTTTGATTATCATAGCTCTTCTTACTAGTGCTTAGTTTCTTTTCTAAAAAGGAAAATTAGAAATGGTCAGTTGGAATACATTAATTGATTTAATTTGGATGTTGTATGTAAGTTGTTTTGTTTGCTAAGTAGTGTTAGGTATTGTTTAACAAGCTGTAGAGACTGACAATGCACGTGCAGAAATAGAAAAATTAACGCTACCATAAACAATTTTTCTTTTTAATTTTTTTCTGTTATGAAAGTTGTGGGGAAGAAGTATTTATTAGGTCTTTCCATGAAAGAAATAAATGTTGCTTGTTTACCAGGAGGCAAAACAATAACTTAAATTGAAACAGTGTTGAAAGTTCCACAAAGGAGATTATTATACATGCAAGTTTTAACTTATTTAAATTATGTTTCTATGTTAAGAATACTTAGTCTAAGTTAAAACTGCCTCACAGCAGTAAGTGTTTTGAACTAATAATAAGTCTGTATTATGAGGAATGCAAGAAGAAGAGGGGACAGTTGATTTGCTTGTTCGCATGCAAGAATCTCTCTCCCTTTATATATATAAATACATTTATTTATTTATTTGTTTACTTTATTTATTTACTTGAGCCAGTCAAAGAAAAGTACAATTACAGGACAAGCATCACTTTGTAACAATTGTTGTGAAATGCTTGTGGTTGAAGACTATAAAATAAACTGAATGATCCCCAGTGTGACAAAGGAAAAATCATGAGGCAGTATGTGAGGAAAAAGTAATCTGGGCTCATAAGTGAAGATTTAACAAGTGCACGCCCTTCAGATACACAGAATAATAGCTCCCTTTTTTCTCCCTCATTTTTTAAAATTGTTCTTGTTGCTGTCCTATAATGAAGAAAAAACGCCTTTTTTTGTTCTCTGCAAAAAATGGTTGTTGAAGGTAGTGTAAAAAAATATTTAAAAAATAGGGGAAAGAGATACTGATTTTTTTTGTGATCGTATCATGCAGAGATGAAGGGCTTAGGATTCGCATACTGGATATTGATTACCATTTCTAAGTAATGTAAAAAAGTACTGATGTAAAAACCAACACACTTTTTTGAAAGCACTGGTTTAGGTACTTGTGTAAGTGAATAATCATGTGGGATTTTTTTTTAAATTGGCTCACTCTTATGTTTTTCCTGAATAAATAATTGAAGGATCGTTCAGTGATAAATTTTTGTTAATTGGAATAAAATTTATCTCAGGGTATGTTGTGCATGCACACACACGAGTTCAGAATGACATGCATCGTAAGTTACTGATGTGTGCTGGTTTTTATCCACAACTACCAGAGCAATGGACTTGTATTTGCTAGTGTACAAAGCCTAGATTTTTCTTAGAGCCGCCTATACGACTGTTGAAATGCTTTTTATGTCTTGCCGAATAGTCTTAAAAGCAAAGCTTTTCCCTTGCCACTAGATTTGTAGTGCTTTAATGTAGGGCTCACAGGAGGCTACACGATTTCCTGAATGTTTTCAAATCAGTTAGCTATGTGAATATCAAATGTTCTACCAAATAAGGAGCATTTGGTTTTTTAGCTTACCAAATTACATTGTTAAAAGCAGAAATCTAGAAGTCCCTCCTGTTGCGAGCTCACTGCCAGACTTCCTACATGACACACTGTTGTGTACTTTGGTGTTTCCATTTCTAAAATGCTTCTTTTGCCATACAGTGTTCTTTCATGTTTTAATTATTTATAAAGCACTTACAGGATTCTTGACATGGGAACAATATGGTGTAGGAAATGTGGGTCATGATGGATTCATACCTCTGGATTTTTTTGGTACTTTTCTGAAGATAGGTGCCACAGAACTGCAGCAGCATTAAGAGCTGGTGTGAAGGAGTATAGCTAACCTCATTACAAGGTGTCTAACAAGTATTTTATTCCTTTAGGACTTGATTGAACAATTTAGGAGCTTTTAATAAGCAGCCTCAGTTAAGAGCAAAGAGCAGCTGCAAGCAGCAATGCCATTTTAAAGGCCCAGAATGGCTTTCTAGGCCCAATGCCAACTAGCAGGCATTGCCACTTTCTGTGAGAGCACTAGGAACAGGCCTGCTGTTCACCAGCCTTGTATTTCTGTGCAAACATTTGGTGGGCTAATTTCGCTATCTGAATCAGTAATGTGATTATTTAAAAAAAAAAAAAATAGCCAGCTTGAAGTGATTCCAGCTGCATGGGCTATCTCATCCTGTCTGCTGTGGTTGGTGAACGCAGGAGGGCACTCTTCCACCAGAGTGTTACTGAAATTAGCCCAAAACACTGAATGAAACAAAGAAAACTCAAATCTTTGTCTTTAGTTTGGGAATACTTAAAATTTTTATCTCTAACTGCCATCTTATAATGCCTGTAAAATAACCCTGCGTTTTTTAACTAGGTTTTAGTAATCCAGCACTGTTGAGGAAAAGGTATATAATTGAATGAATTTTGTTGTGGAATGACATTTTATCTCCGTGGACTGTTGCATTTACCTGACATCATAGTATTTATGTTTATTTCCTACACAGTTAATGTTTTAGTAATAGTTAAATTGTTGAAAAAATTGAATATGTTCAAGTTGTTTCTTGGAGCTAAAGACGTAATAGTTAACCTGTTGTTTGGTCTCTCTCAGAGCTGCAAACTGAAACCATTTTCTTTAACTCAGTTTTTGCCATAGTGGATTTAGTCCCTTTGCAGTTCCTGCTCTTTCCTGTGTGTGCTTCTAACAAGCAGGCTGAGAAATTTGTATTGCTTAGAGGGCAACGTAGCATAACATGGTGCACAGCTAATGAACTAGTATCAGATGAAATTAGAAGTGTATTTTGCTGATCATCTGATGAGTTTCCTTTGCCCTGTTTGCCTTGCCATTTTGTGGGGTTTATTTCAGCGGCATTGACTTGACAAACTTTATTGCAAAAGAAATAAGTGATTTATTACCTTGTTTTCAAATCAATATCAAGATATCACTAGAGAGGAAAAAGATATGCCATGTCTTAGGTCAGAGTTATAGCACTGATGTGTCTTTATTAACTCAGCTAAAATTTTATCGAGGAAGAATACTTTGAATGGTTAATAGTTTCCTTACAAAGCCGTTTTTGTTTTGTGTTTTTTGATGGTCTTTTTGGTTGGGTTTTTTTTGAGAATTTAAATTACTTTTTGTGTAGCTGTATTTTTTCTGTTTTTCTGACTGTAAGCTTATTAAGACTGTAAGAGGAAATCATAAGTGTAGTAATTCTTTCTGAAGGAAAAAACTTCAAAATTCTCTAGTGCTTTTGGAATGTTCTCTGCTCTAATTTTCAGTAGTTGATTATGAGATTGTATTAGTCTTGCCACTGAAATACAAGCGTTTTTAAAATCATTTAAAAATTTGAACTGTATAAGACCATTTAAGCTAAAGTCATAATACATTCATCTACCCAAAAATGCCTGTAAATTTGCTTTGACCCCTGCTGGATTATCATGTCAAAAAAATGCCAATAGTTAAGTTTTTGAGGAAAGGAGAAAATGCAATGAAACATTCTATGTCAGTTTTACAGCAACTTTTTAGTTTTCGTAATCCGTATAAACTGAGCTTTCGTGTCAATGGAAATTAAATTTCTATATAATCTCCCAAATCTGAGGTGAGCGCTCCTGATTCTATGGGGTTTGTCTGCAGACAGCTACTTGCTGATGCTTGAAGTTTTCCAAATAATACCGGAAGGAAAACTGCCCAGACTTGTTGGTGTTGGTTGTTGCTGCTTGTGTGCCTGTGGGCAGCAGTGGGACTAAGAAGAATCACAACAATTTCATACCACTGCTGCTTGAAGGAGCTCCTGGCACAGCAGCAGGCACATGCTCTGCAGCTACTTAATATAACCATCTAGAAATAGAGTGGGCAGACAGTCCGAGTTGAAGGCAGTTATCTGTTTATCACCCCAGTGTTTATTGCAAAAAGAAGTAATTTTTGGCCATGAGACTTCACATTCGTTGGATTCATTGTTCAGAATTCAGGGATGGTGTTAGAGGGGCCTGACTGCCTTTGCATCAGAGTGGACAATTGACTTCTGTAGTCATTGCCCCTGGGCAGGTGTCACTCAGCCTTTCAAGTATCAAACTGTGGGTTTAGGTCTAAGATACTACCTAGGTTATCTCCAAAATCTCCAAATCTTCTGTGAGTGGTTGGATGTGTGTAGTTTTGCAAGTCTCTTTAAAATGAAAAGGCAGGGATTTCCCCCACTATTTCACACTTACTGTCTTTAGGTCAGCATCAATGTACTGTTTTTAGTCTCTCCCTCTATGAAAGGGCATGTATAAATAAAGGGGGAACAGTTATCTACAGAAATAGCCATATTTATGACTTGGCTAATGAACCTCTTTTCCAATACTGTAAGAATAGAAGTTATTAAAGTAGTTAATATCATCAATGTAAAATGGCAAGAGAAGTCTTAAGGTGAAATTTTGAGATTTTTTTGCTGAGCTCACATCTATAATGTTGCATTTTGGATTTTTTACAGCACACTGAAATACCTCAGTGACCATTTGGGGAAATGACCTCATGTTTTCATTTGAGGAGCCTGAATGCTATACCCCCCCGCTCAGTCTGCTCATAAAAATTACTTGAAGCATGCTGTTTTTCTTTGGTGTGTTGTATTATTTAAAATCTGTTTAAAACTAGAATGTCAGAATATTTTAGTAGCTGTCTGTAATGTAGTTGTTTGCTCCCTTCTTTCCTGTGATGTGATTCTAAGGGAAACCATCTGACTTGCCTTGATTGGTGGAAAATCTCTAAAGAGACTTTAGTATCTATTACTACAGGAGGATTTATAATAGAGGAATCACAGTGACTTTAGTTTTGTACTCAAAGTTATTAGAATTCCATTTCTAAGAAAATCCTTCCTGTTAGTGTAGCTATGAAATGCTCTTGTGGAAGTGCGAAACATCAGTCCGGGGATGAACTTGGGACATCAGGGCATAAGAGTAAATATCCAAGAGATTCAGCAAACAGGCCTCATTTGAGGAATTAGTGTTTGAGGCTCAGTTTACAACAGAGGTGGAAATTATCTGATTTAACAAGGCGCTGTATTTAGATTATATAATTAAACCTTTTATTCCCCTGTACAAAATGATATTAGGCTTTTTTTCCTTCTGAATTAAACATGTAAGAGAATTGCCTTTGCAGAAGTTATTACTGTAGAACTCAAACTTTCAGAAACCTGTTGTAAAGGAACATTTCCTTTATTTAATGTGACCATGGAATTTCTAAAATTCAAACTGAGAACATTCAGTGTCATTTTAGAAATAGGTACAAAATAATCGCTTTAAGCACAAATGAGTTTGAAAATATATGCCTTTCTGCATGTAAATTCATGTATAGTAATTCAGACATGAAAAAGACACCATAAATCAAATCTGTTTAGGAATTGTCCCATTACCAATACAGAAAAGAAACTCTGTTCTAAAAGGATTTTGGGTTTTGCAATGTTATTTATGGAAAATACATCTCTCTTGCTACTGTGATGGTATACATTAATCAAATAGTGACATCTTGGAAAAGATATGTGTACTTGTAATCATCTGGCTATTCCTTTAGCTGTTTTTATCAGATAACGTTCAGTTTCCATCAGATGAATTAAGTTGCAGCTTCGTTGCAAAGGTAGTCAATTTGTGTATAAAAGGGTAGTTGTGAAATGTAGACATTTGTCAGAGTATCAAGTCATAGTATACTTGGGGTCAGGTAACAAAATAAAAATATAACTGGTATACTACCTCGTAGGTATCATTTAGGCTGGACTTTTACTCAAGTGTGCAATTGCAAAGATACTGAAGGGAGTAAAAAATTACATTAAAACATGATTTTCCATGTGGATAATCATTGCTTTCTGTACCATAGAGGCGTATTTCACAAATTTAATGGTTTTCTGTTTTTCACTGAGTTTCAGTTTCTTATAATGTATGTACAACTGTCTGATAAGGATTATATTTTTAGTTTAATATCAAATGTCTCAATATTCAGAGTGTCTGAGTTATGATGATGATTCCTTGACGAATTAGGGTAGTTAGAGAATTTTCATGTAATTTTCCATGTTTCTTTGCAAGAACTGGCTGTAGGAGCCAGTAAACTTGTTTTACCCTTAAACTGCTTTCTTACTCCCACTTAATGCCAAGACAGAGGGCACTATTTTTCATATAATATAAAAAGTGCTGCTATTTGAACTTTGGATGAAGATCTCTTACGGATTCACAGCACTGTCAGTGTAGTGAAAACTTTGGATTATGATTTTTAATGTGCATTTCTTCATGCAGAAAATATACAAATGTTTTGACTCGAAATTAATCTCACCGAGTAGTCTGAGAGCCAAAAATCTGCAATCAGCATGGTTTCTACTTATTAGCTCACCTTGGAAATTTACAGGTTTCAGAGGCAGTGTAGTGTTAAGTAAAGCCAGTGCCATGAAAACATCTTGTTTAGCTTCATTTTTTTTTTTCTTTTTGACGCTTTCTTTGACATGAGGAAAGCTACTGTTTTACATGAGAAAGAGTTCCTCTCTGAATGTTTCTTTAACTTTAGTGGCTACACTAATTGCCTTCTGCTCAGAATAATAGCTGGACTGTAGAAATTAGGCTGGACCTCCCACAGCTGTCTTTGTAGTGTTAACGTGGCTCTGAAATAGACCCTTTTCCCCCTAAGATCCGAAGCCCAGATCTTAGTGTTAACCTCTTGTTTTCCCTTTGTATTCCACCTTTCCACATTTCTGTTATTCTACCTCTACTTTTAATTTGTGTTGCCTTAGTTATCCCATGTCAATAAAGTAAGACTATATGAGAATATTTTAGTTAACCACAGCCTAAGCAAACACAAAAGCTCTTCTTTTAACAGGCACTGTTTATGCAAAACCACTAATCTGTGAGGGCAATTTACTGGAATGTGTTCTAAATTCCTGCTGGAGCACTCCTACTCTTAGGCAGGCCCCTGTGAAGGGGGAGAGGAGCAGGACACATGCTTTCACACCTGCGTGTGAAGTGTTTCTCTTTTGGTGTAGTAGACCTAGTGCCTGTACTACACAGCATCCTTACAATAAATACCATATGTGGCTGTGAAATGCCTCTACTTCTGCATTTGAACTAGCCACAGAAGCCTTCATTTATTCCTTTAGATGTTTCTCCTTTGCTTCCATTGTCTGTTGTTACCAAAACTTCTTCAAGGAGTTCAGAAAAAGCAGCAAGGGGGTTGCACTGAGGTCACGGGAGTCTGAGTGGGGAACAGCAGCTTGGAATGATTTTTGCACATAACCCCACTGAAGGAATGTGATTCACAGAGAATCGCAATGCTGTGCAACAAACGGGAAGTCAAGAGACTGTTAATAAAGGCTGTGTTTTAGTGACTTATTTTCTAAATATTTTCCTAAAATTTTGATATTGTTTCATGTCTCAGATTAAATTGCAGAAGTGGTGTGACGGTTGTTTGGCCTGTGTCAGGCTGTGAGTCATGGAGCTGGCTTTGTCTGGGTTGTGAACTGTGGGGGGGACTTAAGGCAGAGCTATATTTAGGAGCATCAACTGATGTCAAACCGTGGAGCACTACTAAACAACGATGCTAAAGGGGCAGCACTGGGTAGTTTGGGTTCAAAGTTTAGATTGTTTGTAGTGCTTTATCATTTAGTAAATAATTGGAAAAGCTGATATTTACTAGAAGTATTCTGCACTTTGCAAACCAAGCAGTGTGAGTTTTCAACTCCATTTGTGTTTAGCTAGTAAAAACTATTGCAATTACACTGTCAAAATGGTATTATTTGAAAATAGCAAGCCTAGATAGTACTTCTAGTTATGCCTTGTATGTTCCAGAATCTTAATGGGTAAGAATGTTATTTGTAAAGAATTGTTTAATTCCAGTCATAGATAGACAAGAAATAATGATTGAGGGGCTGTTAACATTGAGATTATGTCTTAAGATGCAGAACACCTGCTCACTTTACTTGACTGTATTTTGAAATTTTGTGATTAATGCCTGGAACCAAATTTAGACACCTTTTTGCATCAAATGAAGACTAAAAGAAGGAGGGTTCTTTTCTAAACTTTCTGGCTCCCTACTACCTAATTCTCTCCAGTGAGGTTTGCTATGTATAGGGGCAAAATTCAAGACTGATTTTTATAAATGAAAAGCTCCACTTTCCAAGGCTTCTCCTCTGTTGTGACTGGCAGGGACTGAAGCTTATGTTTTTTTGTGGGGTTTTACATTTAACCTTCCTTTGTGCATGCATGTTTTGGTAGATAATTCCTCTAGTTTGGTAGTGAGATTTTTATATTGCAGTCTTTGCCTCTGATTCTGTCTGTGTGAAAACAGTGAGATTGCAGTAGGAAAACTGCAGTGAGTGTAAGGACCCTAGCTGAGATGTGAGTCAAAGTTTTTCCAGACAGAATAGAGGTAATTTCTTGTCATCCCAATAAATTTGAAGTTGGCAAGTTTTTCTAAGGCACTCAGTGTTGGTTTAAGTGCACTGTTACTGTCTTGAATGTAGGCAGACCTGTGCCAAGACAATGTACTGGTGGGAAAATAGAAAAACTCCACTCTGAATGTGTAAAGTTTCACGGTTGTTTAGGATAACGTATGGGGCATAAGTCAGTCTATATGTTAGTGACATTTTAAGCTTCAGTGGATTGCCAGCTTTGATACAAGTCTGTTTCAGTGACTAATTGGATTTCTGAAACATAATATTGAGCAACAAATACTCATCCAAAGACTTGATGTTTTCTAAGTGTCATATGTTAAATATTTGTACAAATCACGCTTTATGCAGTATCGAAGTGTTGGGTCACCAACTGGTGTGAGTTGCATGGCCGTGAACCCGTTACTGTAAATGAAAATGCAACCTGCTTGTAGTCCTTGTTCCATCGGTTACTGCAGTTGCACAAAGACATTCACACCCATTCTCCACTCTTCAGCCTGCTGGAGCTGCTGAGGAGAAGGAAGTTGAAAGAACATGTGATTGAGAACCTCCCAAAATGGGATATAAAATGTCTGGAATCCTGATGGTTATTATTTTCTGAGCTTTTGCACAGAAGAGGCTAATTGTTTTGCGATGTTCAAAAAGAAAGTCCTCTGAACAGTGTTACTAACAAAGCCTGGATTCCTGTGGACTGATGTCCTTAAAATCCTCAGCTCCCCTCTGAGCAGTTGTGCTGTCCCAGTTGGCCTGCCAGGATGCATGTGCTGGTCGCCAGGCAGCTGCTTCCAGGCGGGATATATAATGAGCGTGTTTTGCCTGCCGTTGCTTCAGTGAGCTCACCAATTTTGGTCTCCCTTCAGTACTTAGCCATTGATTTTACATAACTTGTGGAAACTTAATTACACCTGAACCCTCTTCTCTCTTGCTGTTGCGCTTAGTGGAAGTTGACAACATGTTTAAAAGTTGTTGAGGGGAGCCTGTGTGATTACAGGAGTTAAAAACATACTCCGTTTTTAACAGATTCTTTTGTGTCCACAATCCCACCAGGAAGTATGACATACTGTGTTGAAAGCCTTGCCTCGCAACCAAAAAGAGTCATTTCAGTGCTCAGGCATTTTTAGCAGAAATGCCTTTCATTTTTAGTAAGAAAAGGTCTGTCTATCTGGAGCTCTTCCAAAGCATTTAAAGCTGATACAGAGCGGTGGCAAATGGCCACGTTACTTCTGTTCAGAAAAGCAGCTGATGTTTCTTTTGTGTTTTAAGGGTTTGCTTTGTCTTGAAGCAGCAGCTGAGTCACTGCTGTTGCCTGTGGCTGTGACACTATACCTCATCTGTGGGCTGTGCTGCTTAGGCAGCACAATGTCAGCCAGCCTCGCCTCCTTTGGGAGGGCACAGAGGTGGGGCATGGAGACAAATTAACTTTTTTCAGAACCTAGAGGTATTACCTGCTCCCTCTACGTGGATGGAAAGGAGGAAAAGGTCTCTTAATTAGTTTTAGGAGCTGCTGCTTGTTAAGCCTGGTCTTCTGGTTGGTCTCACTAAACCGTAGGGGTTTCATTAGGATTAATATGTTGAGTTGCCTGTTCTTGGACAAAATGGCAGCAGCAGTCTCTTAATGCGTTGATAGTTGAGGGTGCAAATTGTGTGATAGGGGAAAATGCTTTTTATTAGATTAGTTTTACTCTGTTTATTTAGTGTCCTTCATTGTCTCACCCAGGTTCTGACAAATGCTGGTGAGCCAGAAAGTGGGGACAAGCTTGTTCTTCGTGGGGGCAGCTGGCTGTAGGTCAGCCAAGCTGTATTTGAGATGTGTTCTCAGACTGCCTTTTGGGGTAGGGTCTCTTTTTCTTTTAGCCTTTAATGCACATAAAGCTGTCTTTGACTGGTGTTACTCCTATAGAAAAGGGAATTAAAACTGAAAGTTTTCCAGGTGTGGAGGTGTAAAAGCTGCAAGCTCCCTCCCTGGTATCTTTTGTCAGTGGGAATCTCATGCCTGTTTGTAGCAAATGAAGAGGGCGGTGTTGGGTATGTTCTCAATGCATGGAGACTCATGTGATGTAAATAAAATTAAATCTTATTTGTTGGTTTGTTGATTTGTTTTGTTTTTTTTTTAAACAAGGTATTAAAAATCAAGAATAGTTTAATTTCTGCATTTTGAAATAGAGAGATGATTTAAAGCCCAATTTAATTATCTGGTCTTCTGCACTTAAGGATTCTCCTACTTTAGGGATGATCTGTGTATTTTTTTTCCCATTTTTTTTCTTGACCTAGAGCTAATAGAAGTTAATACGTTGCAATATTTTAGGAAGTCAAAATTATTTAGACTGCAAATTACAGTAATAACACTAGATGATACATTAACTTAAGTAATCAGAAATTAAGGTGAAAATTAGAGTCTTCTTTCCTTTGGAGAAAAGACTTTGGGGACAAGAAAGATAAATAGCATTCCTAACTTTTAGGGTTTGGTTCTTTTTTTACATTTTAAATATACTTGATTTTGGTGTGCTTAGTTTACACAGAAGCAGGCAGAATTACTTAAAGTGAAGGTAACTTTTAAAATCCATTATTTAAATATAATTTTGTGAAGAAAATAAGAATTATTTTCTGAGGTCAGTATGAATGGACTAGTAATAGCTTTTCATGTGGCAGCAACTTCTTCCATTCCCTTTTTGTTATTTGAAAGCATTTTCTGTTTATTTTTTAAAATTAATTTAGCTATTCAAATGGAGCATGTGATAAACAACTCATTATCAATAACTTCCTAGGCTGCTAATATAACAAGTGTGTTTAAGACATCCCTGCTCCCTCTCATGCCATCTGTTTGACACCCATTATGTCAAATAGTCCTAATCTGAGGCATTGGAATGGTGCTTTATTTGGTTAGAATCTTTCTGATTAATTATTTCCCAAAATATTATTGCTTGTATAGCTACAAATGACCTACTTAAAGGTTTCTTTTAGCTCAAAGTAAAATTTTACATTCTTCTTTATCCTTGAAAATTATTGTATTTAAAGTGAACATCAATTTCTGCATAATACAGTCTGAAGCGGTCCATTATTCATGGTGCTTTGGAACACTCTAAGCCATATTTTCCAGGGCAGCAAAATCAGCCAGCATAAATCACTTATAGACAGATGTGTTGGGGGGTGGGGAGGTTGCCTTTAAAAGAGAGCGTTAGGCATTGGGTCAGGTCTTGGAAAATTGAATTTTAATTAGTTACTTGCATGTCTTACAAGTTAACAGGATAAATAGTCAATGGCTTTGGCATTTCCCACAGGATATTGTACACATTTGGTAATCAGTGTGCTGCTTCTGCCTGTGATATCTGAAATATCCTCTTAACTGATTATTTGCATTTACCAGATGTATTGAATGATAAAGGCCTTATGTTCTTCTTTTAAGTAATGAAATATAAATCAAGTGTATTGGGATTCTGCAGTTAAATTCTAAAATCAGCACATGGGCAGTCAAAATTTAATGAGCTTTTAGACTAACTGCCACTGTCTTTTGTAATTGTCACTTCTAATAGTAGATTCTAAATTCCCCATGTACCTGGGATATGTAATGCAGAATTTGTAGGAATATTGTTCATATAGCTTTTTCTAGGCAAACATGACAAAACCTTCAAGACTTCTACAGATTAAAATTAATTCTTTGCAAGATCAGTGCCGGAAGGCCTCATTAATTTTAACACTACTTATAATTGATTCTGGGGAGTAACAGATGCTAGTTATATTTTACAATCTTCAATTTAAGAAAACAGTGTATGCATGAAGTCTGCCCTTTTTCAGGAGACATTTCTAAAACTGAATACAGTTTAGAATGGCATTTTCTTTGTGGTTGGTTTTTAAACTATGCTATAGCTAGTCTGATTTATGAAGAAATCATTTGATGTTATTGATCTGTTAGGTGAGATTAGTTATTTTGATCTGTTGTGGGAAGCATTTGGTCAAGAAATTAGAAGAATTTTTCTATTGTGCTGAAAACCCTAACGAACTTTAGATATTTGCTCATTTGCATCTTGCCTCCAGTACTCTCATAAAAATACTGAAATACTGTATGGGGATTTATGTCTTGAACTTTTGTACCTTCTCAAGTACACAGGCTTTGCGTCCATCTCCTTTCTTTTAATGTTAAACAGTTTTCATGCTCAGTCGGATAGAGCACAGCTGATTCCACGCTTCCCTTCTCAGCCTCAAGCTGCTGCCTCCCCCTCTTCTGCCTTCTGAACATCTATACCTCTCAATGTTGGTGAAATATTAAAAAAGTGCGATGAAATAAAGTGAGAAGTGATTGTTTTGATTGATTCTTCTGATATCTGATCTATTAATGATCCTATAACATGCAATCCTATTTTAACAGATTTCCAGAACTGAGTATGTGTGCACAGCTAACGTTTTGATAGTGGTCCTTCAAAAGTGTAGCATAACAATTGCTCTACTTTTTTTCTAATGTAACTAACCAGAGAGGTTGGATTTAAATAACTTTCTCTCCGTTTCAAAGTCCTAAATAGCAATATCAAATATGTCTTTGCTAGATGATTGCTGGAGATTTGTCTTTTTATTCTTGCTAACTTGAGGGAAGAAATTTAGGCGTTTTGGTATATGTTCCTTTTGCAAACTTAGGTATTCATATCAAGCCTAAATCTAAAGTATTTTACCAAACACTTCAGTATTTTCGTGTCTTGTTGATGGATGAGGTTTATTAACACTGTATAATTATGTGCAGAACAGCTTTATGAAGGGTCATTAGCCCTCTTTTTCAGTCTTCAACAAGTCAGATGGCAACATCATAGGTGAGGCCTTGGAGAATTTCAGTATAGGAATTACAAACAGAAGAACTTCTTATTTCTTTTTTTTCCTTTTTCTGTTTTTTCTGGTTTAATAGTTTTCTCATTTTATCTGTAGAAACTAACAGTAGATGGCCAGCATGTGTGAACAATGACATATACAGAGTCTTTAGAGAGTGCAGTTAAAGCTCTGTTGTCTAGTAGGCTTTCTTTTTCCTTGGAGGATTGCTGGGCAAATTGGCAAATTTTTTCCTTGCATAGGATGCTTCATAAGAATTCAGCTGATCTATTTTCCAGTACAATATGCAATTTCATTAGTTTATTTATAAAAGCACATTTACTATTAGTGAATAAAACCCCCTCAAAAACAACAAATCAGCATATAAAAGGACTTGTAGATTATCAAAGTAAATATGTTGAAATAACTATTCCTAAATTACATTTGTTTGGGACAACAACCATTCTGAACTGACGCTGAAGTTCAGCAGTAATTTTTTTAAAAAATTAAGTAAATTCAGATTTGTTGCTCTCAGGTCCAAAGAAAATAATTTATTTAAAGTAATTATAACTCTAAAATTTGATTTGTTTCGGAAACCCTTGAAGAGTTTTGTATGGTGCTAAGTGCTTTCCACATGCAGTAATGGAATATTAATTTGACATCTAGCCTATAACTGAAGTGAGTTCCAGTGCCTGTGTGTGTACATTGTAAACAGATCCATCCATATGTTTGCTGTTGCTCAATATTGTGCTTTCAACTGATGTCAAGTTGAGCTGGTGTGTGGAAAGCAATTTTGAAGTGTGGGCTCAGGCAAAATATATTACATGTATACTGCTTGCGACAGCTACTAACTGTTTTATCAAACCACAAAAGGTGCTTTTCAGTGCCTTTATCAAGAATGCTTTACTGTTAAAAGATTAAAGTAGCTTTAATTGGAGTAAAGATTTTTTTCTTTTTTTTTTTTTCTGTGGTGCTTCAAGTGCATTGATTTCATAATTTGTAAAGAGGGATGGGGACCTGTTACAGATCTAAGTATGAAATTTCTAGGTTTCTGTGCTGAAATGACACTTAAATATTTAAACAGGATCATTTTCTTCAGTCTTGAGCTCCAAAAATTAGTATGGCATGATAAATGAAATAATTTTGTAGCGTAAGAAAAACATGATTATTTGAAATACTTTCATCTTCTGTATATATTGGTCTCATTAAACAGCTTAAGGAAATCAGTATTTCATCTTGGCTACAATAGCTTGTAAATCCAGAAGCCAGATTTGGAATGTTAACTGATTTTGGTTTATTTCTGTTTACTTTAAGGTAAATTTGTATTTTAACAAGCTAATTTCTGACTCAGCTTTTATGTCAGCTTTTTCACGCGGACTGAGTGCAAGTAGATCTCAAGCCATTCACTGTAACATTTTAAAGATATTACTGTTTAATGTATAGGGGTTTTTTTACAGTGTCCTTGAAATTGTTTGTGGCCTCATCTGAGGAAGTATAGGAATGTTCTTAATTAGAATTTTTAGCTCAGTCAATACTTAGGAAATATGTGTTATCATGCAGTCTAAGGGCCTAATGAAATATATGGGATCTTTACCCAGACACTCAGCAGAAGATAAATGATGCTTGTTTACCCATTATATGTGTTTGCAATCCTTCTAGAAACCATAATCTAGTAATAGGATATTTTAGTGGAACATGCTATTAGGCTGTATTCTTGCTCTCCTTGCAGCTCTGAAAGCAGACAGCTTTGTTCTTTGAACTGCTAGTTTTTTCCTAAAAGAACTCAGTGGTGTGTTCCACTACGTTTTTCATCTTTCACTCCTTGAAGATTCAGTAATAAAGCATTGAGTTGCTTCTTGTGTCAAAAGCTGCTTATGACATTCAGTGTCTTACCACAATTGTGCCCCTTGGGGAGAGGGAGTTTTGGAATTATTAATAATATGGCTGAGTTTACTCTCATCTGATCAAAAAGTTAGGCTCCATTTCCCCTCCAACTGCTAAAGTGAACCTAAAAGTAAAATTTTACAATAAAATTACAACTGAACACCTTTGTATTGAGAAACTGAATTCGTGTTAATGTCTAGCACATGCTCAGGTAGAACCTGTGTATTTGAAACTCAGGAAGCAACTGGAACAAATAGTTGTACAGTCTATTGGATACTGGTGATTTTTAGACGTTCAGCTCAAAAGAGAAAAACACATTGGGAGAAAGGAAAAAGAAAATATTGACTTAAGTTTTCTGTAAAATGATTGGAAAGTACTGAGAGCAGCTGAAACTATTCACATACATTACAATATTCTGTTTTCCATACAAGCAATTTCACTTGCCTCAGAAGCAAGTAAGAATTGAGGGGGAAGTGCTCAAATAGAGATGAGAAGAGGAGGCTCACCAGCAATCTGTGCTAACATGTGGTGTGTATTATGGAAAAAGTTGATGAAATCTCAACTAGAATGTGGTCTGTGCCTTGATTTACATTCCCTTCCCTTCTAGAAACAGTTTCTAATGCAGAAAGGTCAAGTTCTGCCCTCAGATGTCTCTCTGTAGTACCCATGACACTCAAGAGAAATATGCTTAAAATCTGAGGTGATGAACATATAATACGAGGTATTCTTAACCCATAGAAGCTACTTGTCCCTACAGTTACTGTCATTTAATCCCAATGATTAGTAAAACATTTTAAGATTCCTTGAATATTAAAGGCATACTATTGTAACTGAGTGTAATACTACCAAAAGCCAGTTTTCCCTTACAAAATCCCTCCTTTCCTTTTTTTTTTT
>VZRN01005348.1:328134-369378 GCA_013397935.1 Dasyornis broadbenti
TTTAGTTAGGGACAGAGATGAAAGGCTGGCGGCTGATACTCAAAGTTTATCTGGCTACACTGAACTCATATTAGTCACCCCAACAGGTAACACTGTGCTAATGGTATAATCTTTTGTAGTCTTATGCTAGATATTGAGAAAAGGTAAATTATTTCCATAGATTTGAGGAAAAATTATGATTGACATGGAGGCATTTTCCTTAATTTTTTTACTATTTTAATATTATTTGGCAAGTACTGTTTGTTCTTCTGTTTTAGTCTGCCCTTAGCTTATTTACTTTAAGAATAAACTGGAACCATCTAGAGCCAATCATATTTTTAAGGTGGATTTGTGGATTTGTTTTCTCATACATATTTTTAAATCACCTTTTAAAGATACTTCTTTTAAAATGTCTTTCACAGGGAGTAATAGAAATATTTGTATTAACTTCTCAAAGAAAATTATAGAGATGTCATTGTGTTTGTACAGTCCTGCTGAAACACAAGGCACACGCTCACTTCAAGATTTCAGATTGTGTAGGTTTACAAAAGTTTGCATCACACCTACATAATTCACATGAATTATGTAGGAGCTTGCATGGTCTTTCTTCACTGATACATAGCGAAGTGCATGGAGCATTCAAACCAGGAGGCTTTACATATTGTAAGGTCTTAATCTTTCTAAAGAGGTATCATTGATAAGAAATGGTAGATTTCGGTGGAGACAGAGCCTTACTGGGAAGATTAACATCAGCTTTTTGCTTTGCTTAGTTCCTTACTGTGTTAGTCCAAAGCTTGACATGTCTCCATTCCAAAGCAGCCCGGGATTCTTAAGTGGTGATATCATCAGTGAGAGAAGATAAAGATCGAGGGAACTAATGTGCTGAGGCTAGTAACAATGTGGCAGAAGTTAAAATTTAAACAGCTTTCATTCTTTGATTTTTCACACTACTAAATTATTCCCTTATCTGATTGAAAAACTTTAGCATGGTGTTGGCGTCTGCTTCATTTTTTTTTGAAACTTGAAAGAACATTAAATGCCTAAATCTTTCTACATCAAGGGAAGCTAATTACATATACCTTGAAGTTGTGCTGTTATGTGTTCAGCTCTTTATAGCTGAATTGAGCTGGAAAGGCATACTTTTTCTTTAAAGGTGGCAAAATTATTGTGTAAGGTGTAGTGGTTACCAGCAAGACATAGAAGTGAAAAGTAAATTGAGACTTGTCTTAAAACTCCTACTCCTTTTGAAAATTTCTGTCATGGTGTTCTTACCTCTTTTTATCATTTAGCTTCTATCATGTGTTAATATCTGGTGGTACAGGTAGGAATACACTTGATTTAGTGTTCTTATCTTCTAGGGCAAGTAAGAAAAGAGACTCAACAAAAGAAGAATCTTTTAAAATCTCGTGTTCCACCATCTGTGTAGTAATTCTCCCTGAGCCATTATTCGGTCTACATTTAAAAGCACAAACCACCAACCTCTGATGGTCTTCCTTATCATTATCTCACAGGCTTTTAGTAAGGCTTAATTTTGGAGTGACTTTTCTAAGACCTTTCAAGTAACATTGATACACATTTGAGATCAGTGATCTCAAGTAGTATGTGTAAATTTCAGTGGGCTGCACAATAAGTTTAAGATCTATGTATCATCATAATTAGAATCTTCCATTGATATGTCATGAGGTACTTTGGAATTAGCTATGTTACATCTTCCTCTAATATTATTGAGAAAACGCATTAGCAGTTACTTAGTAATCATATTATACAAAAAAAGTGTCCAAGAACCTTTATGGATTTTTCCCTACATTTGTTACTAAGAATTTGTAAATTAAATAGATTTAGTGTGACTGGACACTTCTCTGTGCTACCTCTCACACTGAAGCAATTAAAACACTCCTGTTGTAAACCTAACAGATTTTCATGAAAACTGACAGAGGTTTTTATTTTTAGTGTATTATTGGTGCCAGACACTTACGTTTCATGTATTTTTACCTTCAAATGTGAAACAAAAGAGCGAAAAGCTTTGATTTTTCTTTATGACAGAGTACAGGAACATGTTAAGAAAAGAGTGAATCTATCTGAAGTGAGATTTGGTAACTTTATTTCTCTGGTTCACATTACACTGTACAAGGAAGCTATTCACCTCACATTCTAAATCATTTTCATTTTACCAGCTGGAAAAGATCAGAATAAAATAGCCCCATCCCTTTTTCAGTCCCTGGTGGTGATGATGATCCAGTATTTGTTTTTCATTCAAACCACATGTGGAATAAGTGAAAAAGAGGAAATACATGCTGGTCATAGGTCAGGTGCAACACAGAGTTTACACAGATTTATTTTCTTTGTAGCATCTGCAATTCTGTATTTAAAGCCATTGAATGTTGTTCTGCTTCCAGTTATTTTGAGACAGGTTTTCTTATATAATGACACTTTGGGTTTTGGATTACCCTGCTGGCCAGGCATCCAGCCTCCAGAGCTGGAGAAACAGCCTGATTCTGCAGATGAAACTCAGCAGACTGGCTTTCCAGAACTCAACTCCTGCATGATCTCATAGGGTGGAAGCTGACCCTCTTTGTTTCTGGTCTCAAGTGAAGAAAGCTAAGCCAAAAAAAGAACCTGGAAAAGTATTAGGGTGATAATGGGGGTTGGGGTTAAGAACTCCTTGGGCATGTAGGAGAGAATGAGGAGGAAGGAGCATGAATATACTGCCATCTACAATGTGAATTTAATTTTTAAGCAGGTGTAGATTATGAGGTAAAGGTTTCAGTTTTCTCATAGTATTATAATTTGCATGCTCATTTAATTTATTCTCCATTAGAACTGCAATGCTCATTGCTTATGATTGAAAGAGATTCAGGAAAAGTGATTGTATATATTGATATCAGCTTTATTTGTTGTCTTTATTACTCAAACACTTCTGTAGTCATGTTTTAGTAGCTTTGACTGAATTATGAATGGTGGTTAGGAATTTGAAGGCAGTAATTTCAAGTTCCCCTAAATGTGCCAGCCAGCCAAGACTCAATACGCATTTACAGCAGCTCTTTTGCAGATTTATGGCTAATATTTTTTTCTATATTTTTTCTTACCACTAAAATTTAAGTTCACTTTTCTTCAACTAGTCAGTATTATAAAGCATATTAGAATGACAATTAATATCTTACAATGGGATGAATTCATTTTTTCAAGAAGCAAGTTGGAAAAAAAGTGAATCCCAAATGGGCGTAAGGGGGTGGTAAGAAAAAAAGGGCATTCTTCACAATAATAATAATGATGAAGCACTGGAGGAGGCTGCCAACAGAGGCTGTGCAGTCTCCACTGTTAAAAGTTTTTAAAAGTTGAGGGGAGGTCCTGAGCAACTTGATCTAACTGTGAAGTTCATCCTGCTTTGGACTGGAGTTTGGACTAGGTGACCATTGCAGGGCTCTTGCAGTCTAAATTTTCTAAATTTAAACCACCAGAATTAAATCTGAGCTGTACAAAGGCTTGGACATATTAGAAGGGAAAAAAGTCCTCATGTCCTTTCTGTTCTTAAGAGCTATAAACATGCCTTATAAAATACTGAGGGAATGTAATGGGAACTGTGAGACTAAATATCAAATGTCACACCAGAGACTCAAGAACCCAGTTTACGCACAAGTGTCCTAACAGATACTTTATATGAACAGTGAGGAATTTTTCAATCTTACTTTTGTAATTGGAATAATTTCACCTTTTAACTTGATGATCATGTTTTTAGCCCCATCTAATACGACTGTGGGTGCTTTTTTTTATTGTTCTCCCCCCTCCCCCCCCCCCCCCCCAAATTTGCATTAGGAATAGGAGGCCTGCAAGATTTTGTGCTGAAGTCTGCAACACTGTCAACATCACCTGCTTGTCCACCATTTACACCTCTCAACTTTGAAGCTACCCCGATCGTGCGAGTGGCTGTTGAACCCAAACATCCAAGTAAGTTTCCAGGAGAATGGGGATGGTAAAACCAACTCAGTGTGGTAGCAGTGCAGCTTCCAGCATTCAGCGATTTGGCTAGTTTATGATCTGAATCAGAGACTTGCCCAGTATAAAACAAATGTATAGGTTGCCTGGAGGGCTGCATGTGTGTTGTTCCAGCTGCCTCGCTTGTATCTCAGTAGGTGAGCAGAACAGGAAAACTTATTGTATCCTTTCATGATAGCTGTTCCACAAGTGAGACACTCCCTGGTGCTAGCAGTTCACTGTTCTTTACTGTGAAGGTGAGGGTGAGTAGATCTTGGGTTCTCCATGTCTGCTGCCATTCTTGTATGTGTGTCATTAAGTTTGTGGTGCAGATTTGCAGTACTGCTTCTCCTTGATGCCCCCACCCCACTTCCTCCAAACTAGAGAGTGGGATATCTCTGACTTTATTTGAATTTCAGCCCAATTTCTATTTGTTGTTGCAGTGTTGGTAGAATCAAAATAACTGGCTTTATGTTCAGTTGCAAAATACTCTTAAGATTACATGTTTTTTCAGAGAGCTGTTGGACAGCTTGGCAGCTATTTTTTCTGTGTCTTTGAGTAACAGATAATCATATATTGTACATCCTACATTTTATTACTAGTTCTGCCAAGTGTAATATAAAGTTCAAAATGTTAAAGGAATGTAATTCTAGAACTACTGACCAATTTGGGGGTAAATTTTGTTCCTTAAGCAATGAAGCTGTGTCATTCTTGCACCATTACTTAGTTTCTCCTCCTCGGTAACTTCTGAGTTTATGATTTGAACTATATTTGTTAGGGGGCAGAATCTTGAAATGCGGTTATACTTGCAGAAGTTTCCTGAAAATCCACTGTTGCTTGCAGAAACAGGTAGACAAGAAAAAGGTGGCCATTGCAGTTGCCCAGTGAGCTGCATGTAGTCTTGAGGTGACCCTAGCACATTGTCGCATGTGTGCATTGGACTGCCACATCAAACTGTTTCAAAACTGCAACTGCTTATGTGGAAAAATGATTCGTATAAATATAAATTATTTCCCCATGTACATTTTGTGAAATTACTGCATGTCTTCACATTCATGTCAAAATCTTCCTGTAATGGTTACCATGAACTCTTAAAGAAAAAAAATAAAAAGTACTCTGTGAACTTAAATGCAGAGACAAATTCAAAAGTCTTTGTTCAACTGTGTTGACCTTGTGAACTAACACTGCATTTTTTTCACTTTTTATTCTTTTGTTTGTTTTTCAAGGATACTTTTCTATAACACCCTCACAAGCTCAGCAGTAAATAAACAATATCATATTTCTTTCAATAGTCTCCAAGTGAATGACAGGTTTAATGTCACTCTTCATTCTGAATATGAATATACATTCCTGTAAAGCCCTGGGGTATTCTCTACTGCATATATAAAATAAGAAAAAGAATTCATAATTAATTTCTTTAAATTGTATTCATTACGAAAGGCTGCTGACATGAGATGTTTATGCATAGCTTTGATGTAATCTAGCCAAATTTGACTCAGCTGTGCTTGTTCATTCTCCATTAACTTTGAGACACCTTTATTTAAACACCTTCATTTTAGGGACAGCTGTGATTTGTTTCATTGAAAAGCTCTCACATTGCTGATTTTTCCCATTTACGGATTTTAATTGCTTTAAAGCTTTCTAGTGGCTTCTAGCTACTTTAAAATCCTTCCTGTGCTTTATTTGCTGTTATGACTTCTAAGTAATCCATATGGAATACTTTTTAGTTTTATTTTAGTAAAATTAATGTTATTATTTATGTGTTTGGAGCATTTTAAGCAATAACAATTTAGAAGTTGCTGCACTTAGTTGTGAAAGACTGCAAGGAAATGCAATTATTTACTTGAAAGATGTCTTTAAAAAGTTGTAATAGATAAGAAAGGTTATAATTTGATAATTTGTGAAAATGAGGAGTTTTTTAATCACTTCATATCTATAAAATTCAGGGGTTTTACTGGTTGTGAGCTGCTCATGAGCTGTATCTGAAGTTATTTGTGTATCCAAAGCAAGATAGCATAGTCAGTCAACAGCTGTTCTACTAAACCTGTTGTAAAGCTATGTAAACAAAAAATGTGCAGTCCATTGAAGTGTAGTGTGTACCATGGTTATAATTGTATGATGTGAATTTTGTCATCAGTACATAAATTGTTGGTGGCAAATTCTGAGTACAGCTTATGTTTTCAGTTGCTACTCTTAAACCACACTGCTCTGTGTGACTCATAAGCAGAAAATTGCCCACTGAAAGTTTTTGTATATTCCTAAAATACCTATTTGTGTTTAGGCTTCCATAAAAATGAGTGTTACTATTTCCCAGTTTAAATCTATCCTATTTCAAGTATTTCTTTTCCAGTATTCCTTTGTTAAAAATACCCTATTTTGCCAGGTGATATGCCTCAGCTGGTCAGAGGGATGAAGCTTTTAAACCAAGCTGATCCGTGTGTGCAAGTTTTAATCCAGGAGACAGGAGAACATGTGCTGGTGACAGCAGGAGAAGTTCATCTTCAGCGTTGCTTGGATGACCTGAAAGAAAGGTTAGAGGGGCAAGGAGGAAGAAATATTTTTAGTTCAGTAGGTGTCTGTTGTATTTCTCTGTCAGATGGATATCTTTGATTTATATTCTGGTAAAATAGAGCTTTATCCACAAACAGTTTTTACCATTAGATCATAAATGTACCTTTTTGTAGCTATAAAATTATCTGCAGTTGGGTAGAAGCCACTAGCTTATCACTTCTGTGCATCTAACACACACTTAGGGCACTTTATAGAAATTAGAAATTGCAGTAGGTTCAGGAGTCCAATTAAGAATGTAATGTGGCATTTGTACAAAATAAAAACTGAGGGGAATCATGTCTGACAAATGAACTCCGAAAAATTATAAAGCACCAAGACCGAAATTGTATGTGCACACTCTATCCTGTGCCTCTTCTCATTGATTATTTTTTTCAAATGTTAATCTGTTATCATTCGTGAGCAGTATTTTTTGCAAGCACACATGCATGCATTTAGCATCTTCTAATGTTTCTTCATATGGTAGAAGAACAGATGTCTGAGACAATACCTTCCTGTAACTTCATTTATTATACTTCTGCCACATACATTTACTGTCATTTTCTTTCTAAACCAAAAAGCAAACCTGATGAATGGTTGAATGTTTGTCTTACTGTACCCATACTCATTTCAGTTAATATCAGAGAACAGTAATTTCTTCTGAAAATTAGACTGGATTGCTTGTAAAACTGTATGTATATTTTAATGGTTAGCCACATTACAACTTAGTGCAACAATTTTTTACCACATCTAAAAGCGTAGTAATATTTATCGATACATTTTGCTCAAATGTAATGTGTTTAAGCAAAACTGGTTGTGCCTGTCTTTAGTTGTAGTTTACGTAGCAAGATTGTAGAAATATCTGTTATTGGCAGGGGTCCAAATCTGGGAAAAAAAGGATAAAATAATGCTGTATGACAGGGAAATAGGATCACAGTGAGCAGCTAGTGGGACTGATTTACATACATTAATGTATGTTTATGTTACTAACTTTTTGTATTGTGTTCATAATTTTGGGGGTTTTTTTGAGTTGTCATCTAATTTGGCTTTTGTTCAGAGAATGGCAACCTGTCCAAAGTGACCATTTTGTATCCCTTACTTGTATTCCTCAAGCAAATGTTGTAAGAGTTCCAAGCTACCAAAGCAGAAATCCACTCTGTGCTTGTGGCATTGTGAGCAGAAACAAGAAACACCTGGAGATGAGCAGGGCTCCCACCATTGTCCTGCTTGACTCTGGTTCATGATTTCTCAGTTGGGTACTAGCTCCCAGAAGGAGTTGGGAGCAGGTGTGTTCACTATAGCTCATGTTTCTTCTAGCCATCGGTGAGGATTTGGCATATTTTATTTGCCATCCCTCATGGGCTAGCTCATGGGACAAGAATTGTCCATTCTCTCTTCATTTTGTAAAAGAAAAAGTCCAGAATGGAGTCCCTGTCTTGCTTCATTCCTCATGGGCTCTGTGTAAATTCAGACAGTGGTAAACTGGCACTAGTTACCTATTAAAATGTAAAGAGGAAAAGTTGTGCTCTGAAATGTTAGTTTTAATTAGCTCTCTATGTTTCTGTATAAATATTTGACTTCCTCTAAGTGCACATAATTTGGAATAGCAAATTGTGAACTAGGGATCAAGATAGCATATTATAACCTTAAAATGTGACCTACAAGTTCTTCCCCAAAAATATTGAGAAAGGTTCTTCATGACGGTTAAGTCACACTTGAAGTAGGGGGACAGGATTGTGATGTTGGCATCTACCACAATTGCATCACTGGGTTTTGCAGATTTGATGTTTTTGGACTAGTTACAGCAACTGAGGACGTTCTGCTGAATTCAAACTACGTTGTATTGTCAAGATTTTAATCAAAGGCACATATTAACTTTAGCTTTCCCAGTCTGTATTTAGAAGATTACATTCAAGTGATACTTATTGTCAGAGATGTGGGAAGACAGGGAAACAACTAAAAGATCAGTCATCTATGTTCATCGAAATGATCTAAAT
This sequence comes from Dasyornis broadbenti, assembly GCA_013397935.1. Classification (NCBI taxonomy): domain Eukaryota; kingdom Metazoa; phylum Chordata; class Aves; order Passeriformes; family Dasyornithidae; genus Dasyornis; species Dasyornis broadbenti. Next base: position 336,630 of record VZRN01005348.1, read on the forward strand.
ATGGATGTTCTGCTTAATATTGCCAAATTTGTATTTTTTTCCCAATTAGTTGTTTTTGAATAGAGTAAGAAATTAGACCTTGTAACTTTGAACATTTTATTTTCTGCATTGTACAATAGAAATTTTTAGACATTTCTGTCCCAGGAGCATTGCAAATACTAAGCATGAGGTAATTAAGTTAGCCTTTTCAGAATGAAAAACAAAGAGAATTAAGGTAATGGTGGTGGGGGGGGGGGTTTGTTTTTTTATTTTTTGTTTTTTGGTATAATGCAAATCCTTGAAAGATCTGCAAAAACGATAAATCTCCTGGTTTTGATTTCCATGGAAATAAAGCTTACACTCATATTTGCTTTTCTTCCACAACTTTTTTTATCACTGCCAAAATTTCCAGAACATAGAAAATTTTGGTTAGTCTTCCTGTTGTTGTTTAAAGAACCTGCTTAGAAATCATGGGTTAAGAAGAATACACAGATCTGATCTTTGCGTTTGTCATAGAATAAATAATTCTTCCTTTATTCTTGCCATCATTCACAACATTTGCCATACCTAAAGTGTTTCACCTGGCTTTAAAGCATCACTTATAGCATGAAGCTTTTATAAAAGTCGTTATCAGCCCAAAAGGCCAAAGCTCTGTTCAGCTTACTCAGTGCTTCATCTGCTCAGGGCATTTGCCTCTGTGAGCAGAGGTACTGGTTCACACCAAGTGTCCATCTCAGAACCGTGTCTCAGCAGTGTGGCCAACAATAGCAATAGAAGGAGTAAAATTGGAGTAACTGTGCTGCTTTCCCAGGCCTCTGTCATTTTCAGTCCAGGGCCCTTTGTGGCTTGGTTGTCAGTTAATCCTGATCAGCCTTTCCCTTGCCCCATGTGACTTTGTAGATCTTTATTGTATCCTTAGAACATATGAAGGCTTCTTGTGCTTGTGTTCCTTTGATCAACTTTGTTCTCAGTTTTTTTCTAGTTCTGTTTCATTTGAGGGCAGAGAACAGCAGCACATAGTTTCTAAGATGTGGGTGAACCAGTGATTTATGCAGAGGCATAGCAATGCTTTTGCTTTTATTTTCTTGAGTTCTATTCCAAATATTTCTGAAGACATAAAAGGAAGTGCTTCTTTTTTGAAGTATGTAAAATTTGAGTTTGAAATGCATTATCTCGTAATCCATGTTGCAATCAGATTTCTTCATGAACATCTGTTCCATGTTAAGGCCATTGCCCTACCTCCCACCCCTAAGTTTAAAACTATTTTCAAGATTTTAAACTAATTTTTTAACTTTATTTTGCAGGTTTGCAAAGGTGCAGATTAGTGTATCTGCCCCTATTATACCCTTCCGAGAGACAATAACAAGACCTCCCAAAGTTGATATGGTGAATGAAGAAATCGGAAAACAGCAGAAAGTTGCTGTCATACACCAAACAAAAGAGGACCAGAATAAAATTCCTGAAGGAATTCAGGTTGATTCAGATGGCCTTGTTACAATTAATACTCCAAATAAACAAGCTACTCTCAGTGTAAGAGCAATGCCACTACCTGAGGAGGTAACTCGACTTCTGGAAGAAAACAGTGACTTAATTCGAACTATGGAACAGCTCAACACATCTCTGAATGAAGATAAAAAAACACATGAGATAAATCAGAAGACTCTTGATAGAATCAAAGAATTCAAACAAAAGTTGGAGAAAAGTCTTCAGGGAAGAAAGTGGAGAAATGCTGTTGATCAGATCTGGTCTTTTGGACCACGGAAGTGTGGGCCTAATATTTTGTTGCATAATTTTGGGGGCTATAAAAGGTCTGTGTGGCAGTGCCTTGGGAACTCTGTGAAAGAAGTAGGTAAATACAGAGACTTTGACAACAGCATTGTAAGTGGATTTCAGCTGGCTACACTTTCAGGTCCCATGTGTGAGGAGCCTCTCATGGGTGTTTGTTTTACAGTGGAAAAATGGGAAATAAATAAAGCTGGAGATACGCTGTCAGATAGTAGACAGGATTCACGGGAACTTGATGCCACAGAGCATCAGCAAAATGAAAATAATACTCTTGCAAGCAGTTGCACTGATAAAGGTCCCAGTGTGAATGAACACCAGGACAGGAATCAAAGTGGTGCAGACTCACCTGAGAAAATGAGTAAACGCAAGGGAGAATTACTACTTGCAGATTGTTATGGCCCTTTCTCTGGACAGCTGATTGCCACCATGAAGGAAGCCTGTCGTTATGCTTTGCAAGCAAAACCACAGCGACTCATGGCAGCAATGTACACGTGTGAAATCATGGCTACTGCAGAAGTTTTAGGTAAGACCGGGAAAATAAACCTTTGCCAAGAATTTGCTTTTGAATTTCCAAGGTGAGATTTGAGTCTGAATCAGAAGGCATAACTTCATTAAAGGTTTTGTCAGGAGTCTTACATAGTTCTGCAATTGTATTTACACTATTCTGAATGACAATCCAGCATTCTTCTTGCCTATCTGAACTATAGCCATAAATAGCAATGTTGTACCTTTTTGAAGTGCTAGGTACAAAATGTTGCCTTTTAATGAAGTTTTTGCAAGACCACCTTCAGTAACCATGAATATCAATACTGTGCCTCATAATTAAGTATTAATTCCATGAAGAGATGGGACACCTGACCTCTTAGCAAAGGGAGTGCAGGACCTTAGCAAATGCCTATCAAGATTCTTCAATATAATAGTATGGAAATAAAGTCAGGAAAAGGAATATTAAATTATTGTTGCAGTCCAGTTGGTAATTTTGTGCTTTTAAGTAGCATCTATATCCTTCTGGTATGCAAGTTACTCAACCCAGTGCATGCCAAATGGTGTCACTTACATTGCCTTACCACTTACACTTACTTAAACTTGTTTTTATGACCTACTTATGACACCACTTAACTGGATTTGTTCTTGGAGTTTCCATGGGAGTTGTTTGCATACTGAATCTGATCCAATGCACCAAAATTTTCTTTAAAACTAACTTCCATTGCATTTAATCTATCAGCAGTTTTACTTGAACGGTACTAATCATGACAGAAGTTACAGTATATCCCACGTACAATAATTAAATTCTTGGTTACTTGTAAAAAAATCTCAGCTGTTGTGCACACAAGCATAATGATAGCAGTCCAAAGACCAAGAATTACAGTTGTATGTAATGAAAAGAAATGCCTTTGAGTGAGCAACTGTTTTGTACAGATGCATGAGCCTGTTCTTTGCTGGAGGTCCCCTGTAGCAGGCCTGGTTAAAGGTTAAAATTATGCAACATAAGCTTATTGGCACATTACCCTAAATGCCACCTACTCTGACATGGAACTTTGGCATTTCAAACTCTTTTCTAATGTGTAAGAATGCCTGTCAAAACTGGACTTTGTACTGTTCCATGTTGCTGTTCCAGAAGTACTTCTGAGTCTCTACATCAAGCTGAAAGCAAGATACCAATTTTTAAGCTACAAAAATGCTGTGTAAATTACTGTTTTCCAAAATACTCACTACCCAAAAAGCATGATATTTTACAGTGAAGTAATAAACATGCATTGGTTCATCAATTTTGCTATAAACCCAAATGGAAACATGGCTTTCTAATGCACATATATATACATATACACATATATATACATATATATACATATATATACATATATATATATATATAACGAGTATAACGTAGGACTCAGACATGCAATCAAATTAGTCCAGTCTGATGAATGTGAAATGTGTTGTAATAGCCCTGGACATGCACTTAGTTAATTACAAATTCATGGGTTTAATTTTTATTGTGAAACTTAAGCTAGTAAATTCCATCCTTATTAGGAGATGTGAAAAGCTGGCCTTCTATCCAGTTAGACTTGGCAGTTGGCATGTGTTAAACCACTGGCTTTTTTATCTTTATTCTTTCCTTTGGCATTCCATACATTGATACCCTGTGAAGTTTAATATATCTCCATATTGGTCTGCTTGTTTCTAAGATGTTGGCTTCTCGGAAAGTGAGATCTCCTATGTTCTTGGAATATAAACCTTTTTCGTCAGACTTTTCTGGCAATGAAAATAAACTGAAGTAGAGGACAGGAACAAGGAGAGGGAAACACTGTTTTTAAACAAGTTTTCTTGTGTGTTTATTATCTTGATCAACACAAATGTATTTGTTAGTTTATGTCTGTAAAATACTTTTAAAAACATGATGCCTACTGTGAAGTCAGACATGGGCATTTTCACAGCTACTTTCATGACATATACACTGTATTTCAATGGATTGGATACTAACTCGGGAAAGAAAATTAAAATTATCCATGACTAACTTAAGACTGAATTAATTAACAAACTAATTGAACCCATTAAACTTAATAGATATGTAGTATTTCAGATAGACTACTTTCCTTTGATTAGAATAGCATTGCACTATCTGGGACAAATACCATGTAGGGATATGGTGATCCAAGCCAATTTCTAACAGTAGCTAAGGTACAATTCCTAAAACACAATAATATTTCTTAGTAATGATTCTCAAATATTTGGTTATAAGAAAAAAGCAAGTTAGGCACATAATCTAGCAAAATACCATTTTAAAACAGTCATGTGATTGTATAAAATGGACTGAGATGGATTCATATAGCAGTAATAATGTATTAAATGTTATTCAGATGGCTCTGCACATTGTATGGCAGAATATGTTGTTTACCTGAATTTAGTGGTTCCACTTAATTGATAGACTTACAAGAAATAATTTTAGCCAAAAAAATTATGCATTTTATGTAAAGCTGAAACTTCCTGAACAAATACTGGTGTATTTCTCTTCATGATGCAGAATATATATATGTTGGTAAGCTCACCAGAATTGTGTCTCTGCAGGTCGTGTGTATGCTGTGCTGTCCAAAAGGGAAGGCAGAGTGCTGCAGGAGGAGATGAAAGAGGGGACGGATGTGTTTATTATTAAGGCAGTCCTGCCAGTAGCAGAAAGCTTTGGCTTTGCTGATGAAATCAGGAAGAGAACCAGTGGCCTGGCCAGTCCACAGCTGGTGTTCAGCCACTGGGAGGTAAAAATATCTATTCCTTCCATCTGTTTTGGTGATCTGTTTCCTGTAGATGTGGCAGACTGGAATAATAAGCGAAAAAGTTAAAGTTTTGATCAAGACATTTGGTTAATTTCTTTTTGAGTTTAGGAAAAAAGTAGTCTTACATTATTTTGTTTTACAGATATGCTGTTTAGAAATGTATTTATATTTTGTTTAGATGTGATACTTTTTTTATTTCAATAGAAAGTAAATCTTTCACGAATGAAAGGGATTCTTTATAAATGTGTTTTCCTGAATTTATGTGCCCTTTTTCCTCAGTTCTCTGGTAAACTTGTTTGGGGAATGGGTAAAAAACCAAAACCATAAAACAGTCCCAACCTACCACAAGCAGAAAATAAACGTATCAGTAAATCTCATGCACATGAAAGTTAACCTCTGAAGGTCTGTCAGGCAGTTATCCTGCCATATTCCTTGTCAACATAAATTTTCTTGCTTAAAATGGAATAGATCTCATTCTTTCAAAATTAAGTCTGTTGATAGTAAGTAGTGGTGTCCTCAAAATCATTCCCTTTGGTCATCTTTGTCAGATAAAGAAATGAAGAGTTGAATGTAAAGCTGTAAAGGAAATAGCAAGTGGGAAAGCTGATAAGGAATGTCATCAGCTGAGAGTGCAGTGTAGTTTGTTCCCTATGATGTGGAGAGTACATCTTCAAGGAGAAAAAGAAAAGGCTGTAAATCAGAGCTCCTTGTTCAAAACAAATACACCTGCATTGTAGGGCTCCTCACAAGATTCTACTAAAGAAGCTAAAAATGGGTTCAAGAGCAAGAGTTAGTGGGTATAAACTTTTCACCTAAGTTTTTTAAATAAGTCTAGGTTTTTCTGGGATTGGTTGGAGGTGATTGTTTTAGTCAGGTATTCCTTTGTTTGGTGTTAGAAAACAACAGAAGCTTTTGCAAATGGATGAAAAAGTCTGTTTGTTTGTTTGTTTGATCTTCTGATTTATTTTGTCACCTCAAATGTCAAGTCTCTTGAGTTCAACTAACTGCAGATTTTTGAGGCCAGTGACACTCACTGCAGTTGCCAGATATGGGCTGCTTACCACTGTTTCTCTGAAGTATGTGCTGGTTTTTTACATGGTGTGGGTTCTTCATCCACAGCTAAATTGTCCTACTAGGTACTATCTGTAAATATTCCACTAACAGTATTTCTTTTTTAGTAATTGTGGTAACTGCCTCAGGAATTTTATGTGGAGGAGCTCAGCAAACTGGCCACGTGCTAACAAAAGAGTTGGGAAGAGTATTTGAAAGAGTACTTGAAACAATATGCTTGGAAAAGTACATTACGTCTTGCTTGGCAGTGGTATCTTACTGGTGTTAGTAAATGCAGGCATCAGGGACTTACCTCTCCTCCTTCAACACTGATTCACTTAATCTTTTTGTTGCTAAATCCAACTTCACATAGAATCATGAAGAGGAACACAGAGCTGCACAGAATGTGAAAAGAAAAAAAACAAAAAAACCATAGATGCCTCCATAGATGGTGTACACACACGAAAAAATAGCTAAACTGCATCTTTTGAGTATAGGGATCTTGGTTACAGATCAGGTGCCTCAAACCAATGGTGTTGGCAGTACTGTGTACAGTAATCTTGTCAGTTCTGGATGTTCTCTGAAGTGCAACTGAGGAGGTTTTGTGGCTTAACTGGTCCTTTTTCTGAATGGCCTCTGACGTCAGTTTCTTAAAGGAATATCAGCCAGAAGGATGTCAGTTCCAGCTAACCATTGTTTTGTGCCAGTTTCTTTAGGATTTGTAGCTCCTGTGCTCCAGCACTAAGTGAAAATACGAGCCCTGTGGCTCTCAATCCTCCCCCTCTATACCGAAGCTTTGGCATGTACATAGACTCTCAGATGTTACGACTTTCACATAAGAAAATGTTCCCACATAATTATAGATATGCATAGGAGAGGGAGATTTGAACAACTGGCAACATTTTCTAAAACTGACCCCTGGGAGAGATTATAATTGCATGTATGTTAAATGCACCTGGAAAATCTGTCAGTGGGGGAGGGTTGAGTTTTTTTGTCTCCATGAAAGCCATGCTCACATATTTTTGTGATAGAACAAGTCTTTTACTAAGCTGCTAGTAATGCTGTCTCTGTGCAGTGATGGCAGAAGGAGTGCATGGTACTCTCACATCATCAACAGAATTGCTAAATGAATACAATTTTCAGAATCTCTAGTGGTAGTATGGCAGAGAAGCCATTAGAAATGGTTTGTGTCTCAGCTGCTGTTTCTTTTTCTGTTTGTATTCTACACAGAGTTGCATCAGGTGTTGGGCACGACTTTGATGTCCCTTTACTGATGAATTATTGTATATGTATCTACATGACAAGACCAGCATTTTATTTGAATCCATATTATTTAATGCATCATTGTGGAGGATAATATGATGTTAAGTTTGTGTAATCTTAAAATTTTTTCCCTTAGTGTTAAAAATGGGAAGAAAGTGCAGTAGCTACTGGGTTTTGTTTTGCATTTCCTTTGTTACTGTGTGTGGCTGCTGCTTTAATTGCATGCTCTCCAAACATTTCCATAACATTCGGAATGAACTCTGTGTTGGTGGTGTTTTCTCGGTGTGCTCACCTCATTACCGAGAACCTGGGACATGTATTTGTCTACACAAATTCCTTGTAATGTGTTGTTAACCCTGTTTTACATGAAGTGAAATAGGCAGTTTGGGGAATTTTTAAACTTCTAAACACTTAATCTCATGGACATCATATGCACAGAGTATGTTTAAAGAATTGAGATTTGAGTTCACTATATTTCATTAACATGATTTGTAGACTCTAAACACAGGAAGATCAGTGATAGATCTTCTGTCTATCAGTGTAGATAGACTACATTTAAATGAAGCCGCTTTGGTCCCTGTGGAAATGATACTGCCTTTTTTTTTCCTTCAGTTAATGAACGTATTTTGTGTAGTTCAGATTGCTCCAGCCCCAAGGGTTGGAGTAATGCATATATCAAGGTCTATCTTATCAGATACTCCTTTTTTATTCATTTCTTCTGGCATGCTTATGCAATTTATTCCTGCCTGTGAAGGACAGCACCAAGGAACCATTAGTGGGAGCTTTCAGTTTAGTCCCAGCTTAACCAAATCAATTTTAAAAGTTAGGCAAATATTATGTGTGTTGGGTTTATTTGGTAATAATTTCTTAGATTTCAGTATAAACTTTCTTATTGAATTGTTAGTTTAAAATATTTAACTTTGGGATAACTATGAACTAGTTGTATTTTTTTAATCCTTGAATGAATAATACACCTTCAGTTAATGTATGTTTTCGCTTGAGCCTGTTTTCTTTGTTCTTAATTCTTTGCATTGAGGTCTTTTACTCAGTCATGTCATTTTATCTTAATCATAAGATTTTTGAAGAAGAAAGTATTTGTGATTGCACAATCCTTACAATAATGGAACTCTCATCCCATTTGGGAAATCTGTGTTATAAAGTAAAAAAAATAATGCATGTGGCTCTATTTAGATGCTGATTGAATTTTCAGCAAGAATTGTCAAGACATCTACTAGCTGTAAAGTTGTGAACTGTATAGTCTTCCTGTTAATCCACATCTTCTAAATTGCATGAAGATTGGCTTTTAAACACACTTTCATTCTTTGGGGGGGCATGAGTGAACTGTAAACACATTTAATCAGAATTCTTTTTCATTATCCTTTCTAAGTAGAATAGTGCCTAGGACATGCCTCAGGGCTCTGGAGAAAGGTAAGAGAAGGACTGTGTGCAATAATTGCTAGGAATATGAGACTTCTGAATGTGGAAGTTTTATATTCTGAATTTTATTTCATGCCTTTCAAATTGTAAGTCATTTTACAGCTTGGAAGATGGGGCTTAATATAGAAGTTGCTGGATGAGGTTGTTAGGCATGCATTAAACAGGAAGCTGGCTGAGGTAATGAGAGAGAATCTATTCTAAGTTTGAACTGTAACTTTACATACATTATTGCACCAGTGACAGTTTGTGCACATAAATGAATTCCAGGAGTAACCTGGAACCTTTCAAATACGAAAAGCTCGTTGTTTTGGCAAGGACATCTGAAGCTAATTGAAACAGTAAATAAAAGTGGTAGGGGTGGGGTTTTAATTCTCTTTCTCAATACATGTTTCTTAAGTAATAGGAAAAAAATGCAACACTAGAGCCACACATCTCCTTTTTTTTATTTCCACTTACCAAATTCCTGTTTGCAGCTACTGGCTGAAGTCAAGGCTAAAGCTAAGCTGTCACTCTTTGAGACACAAGGATGATGATACTCCTGAGCCAAAATAAACTTGTATGAGTTTATTTTATAACTGTGTAAATGTTCATTATTACAATATTTTTTGGAAGAGGAGTTCTTGTATATTGTATCTAACTAGTCATTTTAAGACGTTTATATATTGTGAATGGTAGCTCTGACTCACGGGATAGTTTTGGATGTTCCTTTTACTTGCAGAGTATCTCTACACCTAATACATTCATGTAGGGTATTCTCTGCTCTGGAAGCAGTACCCAAGTGGCCTTGAATTTGGTTGTGCTCAGTGCAGAACCACTTGTGCAGCATTACCCAGCATATTACACACAGTTTTCTTGAAAAACAACAAGTAACTATTCACATAAACCTCTGCAAGGTTCTGCTATCTCACGTGAAAGTAAGTTTACCCTAAAACTTTGTTTTTCAGGGCCACTTCAGACATCTCAGACATGCATATCAGCTGTACCTTTTTAAGTTGTATAGTCTGTGTCTGTGTCATTGTCATTACCAAGTGATGAACACCACTTGAACTGTAAATGCTCTTGAAATACCTTTCTGCCATCAGGTTTTCAAAGGTAGAAAGGATTCTGATCCACTGAAGCCCTATCATCTTTGAAATTGTGCATAATAGTTCTTTTGATTTTTTTACCTTTTTTTTTTTTTAACTGAAAAAAGAACTTCTGGCATAATGTTTTTCCTGGCGTGCTGATGGCTGCTTGTGGTAGTGCCCAGTCACACTGAATTTGGTGTTTCTTGGGATTTCTTATTATGCAGTTCACAAAGGCCATGATTTTGCTTGTTGGTCTTAAAATCTCCATCAGACATTGTAACGCTGCTCTTTCTATTCATGGTCCAACTAAAGCATTTTCCACATTGATGATATTTGGCTCAAAAGAGGTCCTCTGTTTTCATCAGACAGTAAGGACCAGTAGGGGAGATGCTACTAGGAACACGCCTGTGTTCCCAAATCTGCCTGATCTTTTGGATGAACTAGGCAGATCCCTTCTGTTCGCTTTTGGTGCTTCTCTCAACCTTGGTTTGCATAATTAGGCTACCTTAGGCAGAAACTGTTTCTTACCATCATTTTGTGAAATACACTGGACAATGGGACCAGGATCACTATTGGAGCCATCTGGGTGACACTGAAATGCAAATAATAAATCATCCTCAAATTAAGGCTTAAAATTCCGAGTCCTCTTGAATTGCAAGTGGCCTGCTCTAACTCATGTCTTATTGAAAACCTTGATAAGCTTACATAATCATTTGCAGAATTAGTACATAGTCTATCATCTTTCAGTATTAACATAGTATGGTCATAGTATTTCTATTTTTATTTATTATTATTACAGGTATTCAGATTATGTCTCTCATAAAGATACAAGCATTTAGAGCTTGAATAATTAATGTGTAGTTGTTAGGCTAAAAGAGAGTGACATCTGTTTTGCCTGTGCTTCTCTGCGTGCTCTTACTAAACAAGTCTTATGAGACTTCATTGTTTGGGTGTGCTGGTTTGAATAGTTGTTACATTTAATGAAACATCTCGCTTTGGAATGGTTTCTTCTTCCGAAGAACACCCTTCACTTACAATATTTGAAGTAATCTCTTTACTTCTTTTGAAATACCTAATCGCAGCTGACTACATTATAAACAGTGTTTTATTTCTACCTAGAGTGGGCTTATAGTTCTGCAGTGAGCGATGGGACACACTTCATATATTTCACTGGGGGTTTTATTTTTCTTTTAAGTATAATGGAATTCTACTGATGTGCTCATAGTCATACTTTAAACAAATTATGTCACCCAAGACTTCTAGAAAGTAAGTCAATGAAGAAATTTTAAGTGCTCCTTAATTTCAATGTTCCTTTAATAGGAACATTTTTATCACTTAGGCATTGTGTTTGCAGTAACAGATTTAAAGACTGTATCAGTTGCTGTGCAATGATTCATTTTCTTGTGTTGCGTTTTATAGGGCCGCATTTAGAGAAAATGTTGTTTTCTAATAGAATAAATGCTGGTCCTGTGATACACTGCACAGATCTTGATTTATAGTTGGCTTTTTAAAAGAAATGGTTTTCAGAAGAGCCTTGCAGATGTAGCATAGAAATACTTGGTTTTGTTGAGGAGGAAGCACTTTTTCGTGTGCACTTAGGGTGTGTGCTGGGCTGTTTGCAGTTGAGGCTGATGTTGTCTCTATCAGAGGATTCTGGTGTTGAGTAATGAATAGGCATAGGCCACTGGCTAGTTCATGCTATCATAAAGAAAAATTCCCAGGTCCTAGAAAAGTTCCTAGAAAAGAAGAAAAGTTATGCTGAATTTTCTAGTTACCAAGTCACACACAGCATGGTGGTATTTTAAAATGTACTTTATCATAATTCTAACAATACCATAATATCATTGATTTTACAGTCTTACTCCTAATGTTGGTGCCTCTCGACATCTTCTGTCTGTTTATATTTGGGACATAAGGTTTGGCTGTGGTAATTTTCTTGTCCCCTCTGCTCACTGGTTCCCAGACACACACAACACACAGGCAAAGAGAGAGAGAGAGGGAGAGAGGCAGACAAAAGACTTTTGGTAGAAGTTTAACTGAATTGCTTGAGTCACTTACAGACTTTTCATCTGTGGAAGGCCAGTTCTCGTTTGATTGAAGTTTGTTTAGGAATGTAACTTTTTGTAAAAGTGTTGTTAAGATGCTATCACATTTCTGATTTTAAGAGGAGTTTTAGGCTATATGTTTTAGTTTCGTACTGAAGAACTAGTATATGGAAACATTTGAAGAGTTTCAAATTAAAAGTGGCATGCAACAGAATAAATAATGTTTCTGAGTGTCTTCTGCTTTGATGCTGTGGATCTTTGAGGATGCCCTCTGTAAAATAACTGTACCATATTCCAGAAGGAATAGTCCATTTAGAATCTAATTAATAATTGAGAGCTTTATCCAGACAAAAACTTGATTTCTGTTACAAATTCCAGAACCATCCTTGTGTGGTTCCCACGAATACAAACAATAGCTCAAGTCCTAAAAAGCTTCTTAGCCCTGGTTCCAGGAAACCCAGACCCACCATTCTGACAGTTCCTATTGTAGGGAAATTGATGACAATGCTTTGGTACCGTTTTCCTTTTGCTTGCTTGCACTGTATTAACAGAGCATGGGGAATGATGGATGCCACCTGCTCCAAGCCTTTGCCTTGATTCATTAATGTGATGTGAATAAAGAGGAACAGTCTGGTTTGTGTCTTTGCCTTCACTCACAGAATCAGAACTGTCAAAAAAGAAAAACTTCCTACTTTTTTTTTTTTTTTTTTTGGTCATTGTGTCAGTAACACCCCTGTGTAGTCATATTAGGGTTACACTGACGTCTTAAAAGAAGGTGCACAGATGGCCTGGGTTTCAGCTGACTTAGTAGATCCAGCTTCCTCTTTCCCATTGCTTACCATGGCACAGTAACATCTGCTGATTAACTCAGCGTTGTACTATATCTGCACCATTTAGGTATCTGTGGTCCTCTAACAGAAAATTTTGTGATGCCACCATGTCTTGCACTAGAAGCAGTGTGTAGTGGCTGAATTATTAAAACAGGTTCAGAAGCCAAGCTAGCTCCTGAGGTAGTTCTTTGAAGCCTAATTAACCTCTTTACAGTACTTCTCTGCATCATGTAGCAGTACAAGGTTCACTCAGGATTCTGTAACCCTGTGCTGCAATAAGTTTACCCTTGCTGGCTAATAAATACTAAATAGTTCATGCTTCTGAGCCTGCTGTTATGCTGCCTTTCCTGAGACCTGTTGAAGCCTATAGAATTCTTGTCAGTGGAAGGAATATCCAGTGCAAAACTTCAGTAGAGCAAGTTCTTCATCAGTTATTGAAAGAGCCAGTCTGTTAAACCCAGGGATCTTCTTAAACATCCATCACTACAGTATCTAAATATTTACGGGTAGATTAGATCTGTAAGTTCAATTTTGTGTACTTTTGGACTCTGTTGTATTCATTCTTCAAGAACCACTGTCTCACTGCTTCTCTCTGATCATAATTTCTGGGTGTTACATTTCTTGACAGTGTATAAAAAAGGTCATCAAAGGGCATGGTAACAGTCTTTAACTTACCAGTTAGTAGCTGTATAACCTCCCTCAGTAGTACAGTCGGAAGCAAATCCATTGAGCACGAATCACCTCTTCTTCTTCAAGTGTCCTTGGACTTGGAAATCTTTGTTTTTTCAGCTCTTTAGGCATATCATGAAAGAGGAAGTCCTTGGTAGCTTTACATCCTTAAAATGTTCAGGATGAGCATCACTACAACTTCATCAAGTCAACATGCAATCTTCATTACTCTTTTTCAGTATTTCTAGTGCATAAAATAATGGTAAAGCTTTCAAACTCTCAGAGTGGGGATCATTCTGTTTTTATTGATGTAAGCTGCCAAGAAATCACCTTTAGGCTTCTATGCATTGGTTATAAGGCGCTGTGCAAGACATCAGAGTGGCCATGACGGGCAGATTCTTCTGTGGTTAGACAGACCTTACATTTATGGTAAAAATAAACATAGAAAAATTTGGAAAGCTGAGTTTCAGTCTGTTTATTTCTGAGCTCTACTTGCTTTTGGTTTTCAGCCAGACAACCCTGTGCATAGTCATTTCCTATGTAAATAATTGAGATTGGCTGTCACTTTCAGCACAAGTAATACCCACTTAATTTAACAAGGCTATGTAAGTGCTTAACTGTAGCAAACTAGAACTGTTGTTGGTTTAGCTTTACATCCGGTTTTTACAAGATTGAAGCTACAGTATTGCTTAATACAAACTAGACTGCCATAGCCATTCTCCTAACTCCCTATAAAGTGTAATTTGTTTGGTTGTGTTAGGAGTAAATTTAAGCTGAGGTATTAAATTAGGACTTCACAATTGTCGATGTTTCTGGGGGAAAATTAGGACTGAAGATCAGTCATAATTTTTTAATTCCTCTTCTTGCTAGTTTGTGTAACTAAGCTTTAGTAAATTTTGCTTAGGTTGAAGTACCATATAGCAATTGAAAAGATTTGTCAGAAGAATAAGTTTGTAACAGTAGAAAAGGTTTATAGAATTAGGCTAAAATTGGTAATGTAGGGAAATTTGTTCTCTCCTTGTCAGTTATTACTGCTAGTACTAGTATTTCAGAAATGATTATGGAGTAATATGCTTAATTGTTAGAACTATCATGATTCTTGCATTAACTAATACTTGTCTGTACTGCTTTTTCTATGAGAATTTTGTTTAAGAAATGAATATGGTATTACCTTTGGGTTTTTTAGTAAAAATACGGTACCTGTAACTGCATCTTGTGAGGAAATCTACAATTAAGTAAAATAAGTATTTTTGAAATTTGCAGAAGAACCTGTGTAACACAATATGGTTAATTCCATCCCTTCCTAATGTTCATGTTTAGGGTTCTTTGCAATACCCTCTGTTAGTCCCAGAAGTGTGGGATATATAGGATGGATTGGGAATAAAGGCATGTCCAGTTATTCTCTGATCATGTAAGATCTAAAATCTGTTGTAGAGGAGGGCTAAAAAGCTGCAAGAACTGCTGTGCTAGATATGTTAGAACCAGAAACAGTGATTTTTAAACCATCTGTCCAACTCAGGATAGAGGTTGGAAAACAGAAAGCACAGAAATGAGCAGAAATCTTCAGTTCTGATAAATTCTAATAAAACTATAGTGAGATAATCTAAATAAGGAGTTCCTTCTTGAAAATTTGAGAGTTTTCTGAATGTTATTTGGCACTGTTTGCTGATGGGCAATTAATATTGCTTTTTTAAAAAATGATGCAGATAATTAGAACTGAATTTGAAAAGCTATTATGGGCTTCTTAGGGCAAGAGCTACACAGTATGTCTTAACTCCTGTTTTCTGCTTCAATAGCTAATTGCAAGCTTTCCAGACAACTTGATCTGCTCTACTTTCGTTTCTCTACTTCCGCAGTTGATTACTGGAAATATGCTAATAAGCTTTTGTACTACTTTACTCTTTTTTTGTTTGTTTCTTTTTATAGATCATTTCAAGTGACCCGTTCTGGGTCCCAACCACTGAGGAGGAGTATTTGCACTTTGGGGAGAAGGCAGACTCGGAGAACCAGGCCCGCAAGTACATGAATGCAGTAAGAAAGAGAAAGGGGCTGTATGTGGAAGAAAAAATTGTGGAGCACGCTGAGAAACAAAGAACTCTCAGCAGAAATAAGTAGCTGTGTCTGCCTCCTTTTTCTCCTGACTCAGCTAAGTGCATTTTATATGCAGCAGATGCAAAATTTCACCTGGACTATGTTCTTTGATACCATTTTTCTTACATGCTTTGACTATGGCTTATGTTTTAATAAACTTAAGCCTTTCCAACTTTTGTACAGAGAAAATAGTTTATTTATTGAAATAAAATAGAGATGTATTTGTTGCAATTGGTCTCAATTTTTAAAAGTTAATGCCCTGCTGAACATCCTGTCACAAGGATTAGGAACTCCTAATTCAGTTTGTTTCCTTCTGATTTGTCACATGTAGTTACAGTTAGAGCTGGTTAGCTAGCTTCTTGAAAATAAACTATGCACTGAATTTAGCTCTTTAATGGTTTTGACTATTTTTTGAATTAAATTCTGTAATGTATTTGTTTCTTACCCATATTTTCCATAGTAACTTATATGCAAATAGATGTAAGCCTGTTAGGAATTTCTAAACTATTTGTTTTACTCTCTTCCTCATGTAAGCAGTAACATATCTTCTTTAAATCACTGGGCAAAAATAGCATATATGGAAGACTAAGCACTACAAAAAAAACCAAGCAAGATTTGTCTTCTTTCCCTCCTTAGAACACCTCTTATTAAAAAGTTCAGTTTCCGTGGACTGCGTAAAGGGAGTAAGCATCTCCCAGTATAAATGAGAAACTGGATATCAATTTTCTTCCCATACTTTATACAGAAAGTGAAGTACATTGTACTTGAAAACTCTGGGAGTAAAACAGCGCTCTTGATTAGGGCTTCCTCAAATATATCTGTCTGAAACATTTTTTCATTTTTAAACCTAGTGCCAGACAAGTGCCATTTACAGATGGGACTAGAAGCCTTCAGGTCTGCTTAAAGCCTCCCACAGTGTGACTTGGCAGCAGAACTCAAATTGGGAACTCGAGTGACTTTTCTCCTGGTCCTGATTGTATCAACCTAAGTTCTTTAGGCAAGGTATCTGGTAGTTTTGCTTCTTCTATTAGGGTTTCTCCTTTCTAACTTCAGTTTGGTTCAGAATGCTCTGTAAGCTTTTCTGTGCTTCTTCCTAGTTTCCTTTGGAAGCAGAAACAGAAGAGCTTGTGGAGGAGAGGATGTGGATGAGCTGGATTATTTTGTCAGCACCATTTTTTTTAATGCATAGTTTGAATTCTCACATAGTTTCTGATTCATTTTGATTCTTGTTCATACCAGACTGCTTGTGAAAATCCAAGAGTTGAAACTAGGCAAGAGTGTGTGTAGTTTTCTTTGTTGCATCATGTATAGCATAAGGACAGTCAAGAAAACAGGGATAAGGGCTTTTTAGTACCTGTTGTAATGTTGGCACATAGTCCTTTGGTATTCATAAAAAGTTTTGCAGTTGTTCCTTGGAGTAGAATCTCTTATTTTAAACCATACACAGATATGTTCGGATAATGATAAGAAGTGTGTACTTTACTTATTATGCTGTTCGTCACCAGTTTGCAGTTTTTCTCCTCAAATTTGTAGTATCTGGGATGAGATGCTTCAGTACAGCCCTGAGAAGGAAAATACTTCCAGTGCTAATGTAAGTTGTCTGTGTAGACCTCACTGATCTTACTGGTGTTGAGACGAACAGTTTATGTGCAAGATGGAATATTTACATGTAAATACCAATTTGATTTAGCAGTGTGTCTGAAGTTTGGTCTCTTATCTACTTGATGTGGCTTAGTCATATCCTCTGTTGTGAGTGTGTGCTTTTTGATTTGTTTTGTGCTAATTTGGATCTACTCAAAATAGGTAAGATAAAAATTAATACTTCTTTTTATAGCATCTGCTAATAAATTGAAAAGTTTGGGGTGCATTGTTTTTTTTATAGCTGTATCATTCCATGGTTATAAAACTCCTGCAAGCCATGACTAACAGGAGGAAAAAATAAAGTACGCCATAAAGTAGTGTGGTTTGGGCTGTTTGACAGAGATTTTCTGCTTCAACAGATGCTGTTTTCCTACAGGAGCTTTATTATTTATTTATTTATTTATTGTTAATTTATCCTTTCTTCCCCTCTACTTATCTCTCCATCATTTCCAATTTTACCAGACATCCAACTGTATAAGATCCCACTGATTCTTTAGAGGAATATTTTTATTATCATCTTATTTCTTTTTACTGAAACTGCTTATGTTTGTAAAGACTTGCTGATTCTGGAATTTGAACCAAAAAAAAAAGCAAAATTCAATGTGTTTTCCTGTTAGCATTTTCTGTGGTCTTGTAAAGGCCTTGTCCTTTACCCTTGCAAACAACATGTCTCACCATTCTCAAGTGAGATATCTAGATGCACTTTTTTTTTTTCCCAGAAAAGCTGCTGGTGTAAAAGGGTAACAATAAATAATAATTTGCCCAAGTAGCAAAAGTGAATCTTTAGTCAGAAGCCTTGCATTTCCTACATGCTCACACAGGTTTGCTACCCCATGAGGAGGAAGGGAATTCAGTATTGTTACAGTACTTTTCTGTGTAGTGGCCTCAGAGCACAGCTAAAATCTGCATCTTCTCAGATGGAATTACCAGTTCAGTGGTAATTTTGCCCATCTGTGGAGGGATCTTTCCAGAATTTTTCATATTGTTCTTTTACACTGTAATAAATTTTCAGGTAATGAATAAATCACTGTTTCATCATTGCTTTCTGAATGATTTATGCCAGTGTAAATGAAATATTTTGCCTTTTTTTTTTTTATTATTATTTTTGCTATAGCAGAGGCCTCCGAGTTAGAGACAAGCCTTAGGAAACTTCTGGGCTTTAGTGATGACTCTATGACAGTTATATGTTTCATTGTTCCCTCTGCCATATTTTCATGAGAACAGTAATTCTGGATTATAACTTGCTTAAAATAGAAGAAAAAGCCCACAGTGTTAATCTAAAAACATGGCTATAGAGTAAACAAGATTTTCAGAGGGGTAGTACAAAATGATCCCTGGCCTTCTTAACTCAGTATGATGTTTTTATGGCATTTAAAAAAGAGAACATTGAGCAGTCTTTTCAATGTAGGATTCAAAAAATTAGTTTGCAGTGGCCATCATGCAAGGCTGCCTAAATGCTGTCTTTGTGGACTGGGAAGAAGGTTGATCATGAAGAAGAGGCAGATGTAATTATGCTTAAAAAGGCCTTGACAAAGTCCATGGCAGCTTCAGGAATCCTAATCCTTTGCTTCATCTAAAGGCAGTGTAACTTTTTGGCTAGGCTTCTCTACTGAGTACTCTGAGATCTTCTTCCTGCTTTGTTAAAAGGGGAGGATGCAAAGGCAAGGTCAGTCATGTGGGTGTAGAGACTGAGATGACAAAAATCCCTCAAAAAATTTTTATGGCAGGAGTGATACAGCCTTTAAGCAGTGGTTTCTGGTTGCCTCTAATACATGTGTGTGACTGTAAGTCCTGGGGTTTTTTCTTAAATCTTCCTAAGGCTTCTTTAAATGATGATTTTATAACAATCAACCTGATTTCAAAGGCTGGTGCATTTGCTCAGGAATATGGATACATCAAGAGCCAACTGGTGCCGAAATATAGTAGCAGGCATGCTATGGAGCATTTTCTCCCTTTCGTCTCTTGTCTTGGTAGCGTTTACTTTTAGGAGATCAAGAGCAAGGCTCTTTAGTAGGAAAACCTGGCATTGCTTCTGTGAATGACTGACAGAAGGAGCTGTGTAAGTGGCAGCTGAAGCTGCACTTCCCTGGAGACTCGACACAGAATGTTCATGACAAGTGCTGCTACCATTGCTCTGAGGATTGAAAGCTGATCCTATTTATGAATCCATGTCTTCTCCTTGTAATGTTGCTGTCTTGCAGTATGAACAGCTTAGGAAGGTTATTTTAAATTAACCTTCCTGTGTTAAAGCAATGTCTAGTCTGTTCCTATCACATCCAACATTGTAAGCATCGAGGCCAGAGAGTAGTTTGACTGCAGCTGGTGTGCAAGGGGAAGGCTGGAAATGTAAAAATGTTGTGGAAAAAACTGCATCACACTTGCATAGATGCCTTTATAGGAACTGTTTTCATTGCATAAATGAGATTGTTTTGTGCTCTAGAAGTGTTCAATAATAGATAGCGTGCAAGTGTGCTCCATGGAAGATAGGCTACCCTGACAGGCAGAGTGTTTTACCAGTCAGAGCATCCCTTCTGTGTAGCTTTGCCTCTGCAAAGGACAGCATGAAGAACAAGCCTCTCTAGCTTCTTGCTCTGTCTCCTTTGCTGTCCTGTAATTTCAATAAAAACCCCTTGACTGGCAGATCCATCATTTCAGGGAGCATGGTGAAAGGGAGCTGTGCATTCCCAGCAGCAGCAATTCCCAGGGTACCAGTTCACTGACTATAGAAAGCAGCTCTAAATAACCTTTTTAATCCCTTCTTGCCAGGATCTCCCAGTGAATCATGGCTTCTGTTGAATCTCATTGCTGGGAAAGGTGGAGCCTGAAGAACTGAATGGAAGTATATTTTACAGGGTTGGTGTTCTGAGATCCACTGGGGATGCGGTTCTGAGAGTGCATGAAGGTGGGAGGCCCAACATCATGAAATTACAGAGCTTATTCTCTCAAGTAAGAGAATAATATAAGGGAAATTCCTTAATTATTCTGTTGTTCTTGTGGTTCTTTGTTGAGCATGCCAAAGTCAAGTGAAGAATTCTCTGCTATCCTGGACTGGAAGAGTTTGGGCTGGAGAAAATGGAAGTACAGTAACCATCCTGCTTTCTGATAGCTGTCACTTGTACTTGAGTTTATCAGTATAATTTCTTTCAAGCCAAAGAGAAAATACTAAAACTGTGATTAACATCACAGTGTCACAGTTACTTAACTGTGTAGACAGAGAGTTGGTGGCTGACAAGCTGAGCTGTGCTTTTGCTCTGGAGCTTGCAGGCAACACATTTCTCTGGTCAGAAAGAATTAAGCTGTGCACTTCTTCATAGGTAACTAAAAAAAAGTCAAACAGTTGCATCTTCTAAGAGGTCTGAAAGGTGAAGTAACTGAGGTTCCCTTGCTTTTGTATATAAACAGATTCAGTATTGATATTAGGAGTTCGGACTTGAGCAATATAGTTGTCATGTTGTGTGAATCACTCTTAGACAATCAAAAAAAGAGCCATATTCCACCAGTCCGTGCTGTGGGGTTGTGCTAACCCAGAGAGTGTCCTGTGAGCAGGCAGCCACAGGAAAACAGGAGCCAGAAGAGTTGGAGCTGGACATTAACTTATATCTCAGCTTGTAACGAGCAAAGGAGCTGCTCAGTGAAGGAAGTTACCAAGCAGTTGACAGAGTTACTGAAGAGTATGAAAATCGTATGTACAGAGACACCCCTCAGTCCTTGCTGTGGCAGAGGGACCCCTTGGGATATATAAAGGAATTATATCCCGTCCTTTGCAGCCCATTACATGGAAGTGACCTTTGTAACACAGCTGAGCCTTCAGTTTTTAGGACTTACAGTTTTAAGACCAGAATCTCCTTTTGGGCAATTTGTTGTTTATGTGACTTCAGTTGAGTCCTGTTCAATTTCTGCCAGATAAGGATCTGGATTTTGTGCCACTTTGATTTTGTTCTTGAATTAAAGAGTGACAGGTATCTGTGATAATTGTTGCTGAGCCTTTTTTCTTCCTAGGTTTGTTGCTGGAGAGCAGAAGTATGTCTGCCAACTTGTGAGTGCACCTATAAATAGCAAGCTACTGTATATAAGATTGTTACTGTTGCCAACTCTGTTTTTATGACAAATCTTGTGATACTTTGTTTTTCCTAAAAACCTCAAGTCTTGTATTTCATCAGAATCACCGTTTTCATTTAAAAAAAAAAAAGTTTCCAGCTTGATGTTGGCATCAAATTAGAGAAAAACATGAAAATAATTGCAGCTTCACCATGATGGCAGAAAAACCAAATGCATACAAGAATCCCCAAGCATAGTATTTTGCTTTAAAAACAACAAACAAAAAATTCCAAACCACCAAGTAAATGAAAGACCTGTGGTTTTGAGGGACAGACTCTTAATGTCTGTGTTGTGGTCTTTTACTGTAACTGTAAAAATGACTTTTGTAATACTTCTTAAAAAGTGATGGTGTGTTTTTTTTCATTGCACATAAGGGTCTTGCAAAATCCTTATTGATAAAGAAAAGATGTTGCATCCTTTGGAAACATTGGTCACTTTATAAAACAGAGCTGCTCATAGTGCCTGAACAGATGCCTTTTTCTCTATATCTAATTCTTGATCTGAGTCTGCATGATGCAAAGCGGAAGGGCTGGAGGCTGACAGTAAATCTGCTAAAATATTGAGCTGTTGTGGGGGGACATGCTAGTCTTGATTTCTTCCATCTTTGCTTAATGTATGCTGAGTTATCCCTGTTTTTTATTAGGGTAAATGTTTAAGAAAAAGTTTGTTCTATTTTCATTTTTAGACCTTGGATTTCACTTTATAAAGATTTTCTCATGATACAGCCCTCCCTCAGCTCCCAGTTTGTCTCAAAGCAAACTGGTGTGTGTGTGCTGTGCTTTCACTGGAGAAGTCTCAAGTCATCACTTCCTTGAAATACTGAGGCTGAATCTCTGTGGGTCTGCGCAAGGGATACCAGATGAGACTGCAGACTGAACTGGAGCTCTCCTCCTCTCACCGGCTCCTATGAACTGACCATTCTTCTTTTCACAGAGAGGAAGATTAAATGTTTTAAGTCTTGCATAACATAGTTATTCAGCACTTCAACAAAAGGGAGAGAAATGGCAAATTGTTGTGTTTGATATTTCAGATGTAAAAATCAATTTGAAATTATTCCAGATCAAATTTAATCATCATGAATGAGGAATGAAAGGGCAAAAAAGTCACTGAATAAGCTTTTCACTCTGCTTTTGTTGACAATAAATGCTGTTGTAGATGAAGCAGTTACCAGGGCTGAAGAGAGAAAGATGATTACTGGTTAAATGGGCAAACTCCACTTTTGAGAGTTGTGCAACCAGAGGTAAGGTTATAGAAGAGAAAATAAGAATTTGGTAAGTTCAAAGGTGTTTTTGCTACAATAGACATTATTTTGGAAAGGTTGATGGAGTTGTACAGAGGAGGTTAGCAGAAATAATGATTTCCTGATACTTCAGAGATTGAAATTTTGCAATATTTGTTAATTTTAAAATCAAAATATATTTTCCATAACTTTGAACTATGTTGGTTTTATGTTGTCATACTCTAAAAAGCTTCTTTTTGGAATTACAGCAAAGTAAGTAGAACTTGTTTATTTTCTGTTCCTTTTACTCTGTGGATTTAACCAAATCTTATGAATTACAGGTATAGTTTCAAGGCAAAGATGGGGGCTTCCTTTTTTGCGCCATATTTCCTTTTCTGATGCTGCTGTATCAAACTTCTTGGTAATGATATTCATCACTGACTTATATAATGACACTCCCAAAGAGCATGCTGCTTTTCTCTTGAGATATAAAAATAGGGGAGAGCATCCCAGGAACTCATCAAGTCAGTAAAAAATGTATTTTCACATTTCATTCTGCCCTGGCAAATGTGTTTTTGAACACTACATATTTTGCAGTACAATGTTGTTTAAAAATCAAAATGCATACTTGGGGGAAGTGAAGTTCATGATTTATGAATTGTGTAGCAGTGGAGGAACTGGTGGCAGAATCTGGGGTGTTTTTTCTGTGCTGATTGCTCAGGGATGTATTATATTATCTAATCAGAAGTCATTACCGGTTTGTGCGGCTTTAATTCATGCAGCCTTCCATACATACACTCTGCTGGGTCCCTCAGGGCAGGATGGTTCTCTCATGGATCCCGTTCCTGAGATCAGCTGATATGGCTGCATCACTGCCTTCACTCACACAGATGGTCTGCAAAGTGAGCAAACACTGAACTACCCAGCGAAGAAGTCCAAAACTGATTTTATACATTCACATTCCTGCTAAAGAAAAAGCCTTGGATTGTCTTTGTTTGTTTAAAAAAAAAAAAAGAAAAAATTATCCTGGTGTTCTAGAAGACACATCCAGAGTCTGCAGGTTTCATAGAGATGGTGGTTTCCTCATGATGGTTGTTCGTCCAGCACACCCATATTAATGAGTAGTGGAAAGACCTGAGTTTACAAACTCAGGTTTTCTTGTGCTGGGATATGTCATGGCTTCAGGTGGGCTTGGGTGTGAAGTGTGTCTGCCACTGAGCACTCACCTGAAACTCGGTGTGCCATGAAATGTTTGTCAGGCCAGGGGTATTGGAGTCCTGGGACAGGGCAAACAGAAGGAGCATGAGGGTTGCTGCTAAGAGAATATGGGGGGTCAGAAGTGGAGTTGATTTTATTGATGTGTATAAAAAGAAAGAAATAAATTAATAATTCCTCTTTTCAGGAAGGATGTTTTGAATACTGAGAAAACCGTTCTCCACAGCTGTAAGATGCATTTAAATCATCTAGCGGAAGCACTGATCTATATTCATGTAAATGTGTTTTGATGTCCTCTTAAAAGTTTAAATGAAACACCCACGTCCAGGAAGCTGGTTCTCTCATGTGGGAGGACAATTGCAATTCTTCATTAAATGTACTGATAGGACATCTTTTTCACTTCAGAAGCACTGAACTTTGGCAATTTATATTTTTTTGAGATGAAAGAGGCGAGCTTACAACTTGACACCACTTCTAAATAAGAGGAGACCTTGGTTACAAATTCATCATTTTTAAAAACTTACTGGATTTTTGATGAATTGCTCATTGCTATTGCAGATGATCAGCAGCACTCTCTGTTCTATAGAGACAGATTTTCTTTTTACCACAACACAGAAATATCTACCCCTCATATCCATAGGAAAATGTTGCAGAAGGTAGAATAACAAAAGTGTAGGTGTGTGCTCAGATAGTATAAACTTGTGTAATTTTCTTGTCTTAGTAGCTAACATTAGTTAGCCAGTGTTGTAGTTCTTGTAGATTAGGGAATTTAAAGTCTTTATTCTAGTTGAGGGCCTATGGGGGATTTTATTCTTGGTGCAGATTGGGATCTTGAGCAGCTTGTAGAATTTTAGTGCAGGAAAAAGCTGTATATTAAACCTTACATGCAAGGTAAAACTCCTTTTTTAATAAGCCCCATTATTTAGTCCCGTGTCGGTACCAGTGCTTCTATTTGAAATGGAACCAAGTCTTTTATTCACATATGTGTATAATGTTTTCTGTGTAATGTTTTAGGAAAAAAAGGGGATTGGGACCCTTGCAGAGTGAGCTTTTTCATAAGTGAAGCTCAGAGCAAAATCTACAGCACTCTGCTGTATTACATTGGGAAAGTACTGCCTCTGTAGCTTTTATCTAATGCCCAGCTTAGGCTTTACTTGTAGGTATGTTTGATTATTGCCCCTTGGAGGAGATAAGTGTATGGAATGATCTCACTGTATTGTTAAGAGAATTTCTCTTTGGAGGATTCTGACCTTCACATTTCAGTGACATCATCCGTTTTACAGACTATAAATCACTAATGTTGACTCCTGGCCTTGCTAGTAAAACCTGCAGAAATACTGTATGGAATAACAGAATACTTATATTAATATTGTTAGATGTGTAACTAACTTTTAGCTGCTCAAAACAACTTTTTAAGCATAGTAAACTTGGATAATTATAGATAAACGTGAATATATAACTTTGGATAATCATATTATGTTCCTAACATGTCTGTTTTATGCCAGCCCATATAGTACGCCCATGTACATCTACCTCAAATGTAACTTCAGTGTTTTCTTTTAATTCTGGGGTCTAAACACCTTTATTAATTAGCCTGAAACACGACAGCAAAGTCCACTGTTCTACAGTGACCAACTTTTAAATTGCAGAAGCACTGCAAAAAATAAAACCATATCACTTTAAGCACAGCAAATGGCCTTTATTCATAGAAAATGCCAATTTTGCATGAACCAACAAAGACAATTTTCACATTTAACAAGCAGGTTTTCGGTGGATGCAAAATTGCATGCTTGCAACTGGTTCTCACAAAGTACCTTTGAATGGTGCCTATCAGTTTCTGTAGTAAATACCTTCGTGTTGGCATCTAGGGTGTTGCAAATAGTCTGAAGAATTGAATATTCTTGCCATGGTTTATTGCTGGGTTGAAGCAGAGAAAGCCTCTTTCCTTTTGTGAGTCCTTCCATGTGTTCACTTTTGTGCATTTTACCTTTTGAGCAATCCAGGTCTTCTGTGTTACTGGTATTAATTTCTAATGCCTAGTCAATGCCTCATATAATGACATTGAAATAACCAAATCAGAGCTGTGTTTTCACATCGTTTTTATGTCTGAGAACAATTTGTGTACAATCAGTTTCACTATTTCGCCTGCATGTTCAGACGGTTTCCTGATACTTTTGTGTGGCTTTTCAAAAGCCAGAGGAAGAGAAGACAGTTCCTAAGGAAATAGGATTGCAAAGTACGCACACTGGATAGTTTGGGAACTAATTGGAAGGACACGGGAAATTATTTTTTACTGTTTTTCATTTTATTTTAGGCTGGCACTTGTCTTTTTTGGCTTGTAATGTGGTCTGTGTCCTATCCTAAACTAAAGGTCAAATGGACGAGAATTGAAACTGCTTGGCAGCAGCTGCCAATATGTACAGTGATATGCAAATACAATTTCTGTGAAGTTCCTATCTCTGGGATGCCTTTGCACAGGAAAACCATAATTTCACAAGCCCTGCACTTGTAATTGCTAATTACAGTTTTAATAACCACATCTCCCCTTTGAGTCATGTGTCAGGTCCAGGTCCACAGTGATACAATAAGTGTTTTTAAAAACTTGACTGGAGTAGTGAAATCCAAGTGTGAAAGAGATCGCTTCCCCTTTGCTTCCCCTTTGCTTCCCCTTTGCTTCCCCTTTGCTTCCCCTTTGCTTCCCCTTTGCTTCCCCNTATTCCTTATTTTCTTGGGAAGCTGTAGAATATAAGTCAAAAGACCAGCAAGATTGCATGTTGTTTGCTCACAGCTAGTGCACCCTGTATTGATTTTTTTTTTTTTTTCAGTACTCTCCCCAAGCTAAAACTAACCTGAAGTCATGATTCTATTGTTCTTATTTTTAATCTCATTCTTTCAATCTGTAGTTCTTGTTCCATGGGATGTATTTGCCACTTTTAGCTTTTTAAAATGTTGTTAAGGAAATACTGATAACAGCCTATCTTTGTCTGAAAAGACAGGGTTTTTTTTCCTTATAAGTCCAGACATTCCCATTCAAAATTTCATTTCGCCCTCACAGATATATTTAAAATGATCTGTGTAGTTTGTTTTCTTTGTGTTCAGTATTATGTGCTGTAGATAGTGACTTCAGGCCTCTTAGAGCTGCTATCAGAAGGCAAATGGGAGAGAAATATTCTGAAAAAGGAACCAGACTGAAGTCTGTTGTGGTCTTTATGTATTTTCCAGCTGGTTTTGCTTCTAACGTTCAATATTCCTCATGGGACACTGATGCAAATCTGCATTCATGGTTTTTTTCCCCTCTTTGTGTATAATACACAAGACCTAAAGTAAAGCAGTGATTTGCAATATTAGGAACTGTGGCTCGGTGTCTCTGTCTCCAGTGTGAACGTGCACATTTAAATATGAATGAAAGTGGGCCAGAACCCCCTTGAAGCCTGGAGTTGATGCACAGACTGCCTGTTCTTTCCGGTTTAAGTACTGTACTTTTTTTTTTTCCTTTGCTGAACAACAGCTACCATATGGGCTGAGCTTCAGCCAGTCAACTGCTAAATTACAAACACTCTTTTGACTGTCAGTTGAATGGAAAAGGATGTCAGTTATCGCTTTCCTCCTGTGGCCACACCACAAGAGCACCTGCAGTAAAAAACTGGCATTCATGCTCTGAAAGGCACCACGTGCTGCTATTGTGAGCTGAACAGGATCTAACCTTGGCTTTGCTTACCCTTCTCCCATCGCAGGAGATGGTGGAGATAAGAGCCTCACTTTTGAATGTGAATTCACTCAGAGATACCGCCCAGCACTTAACCACCATATTTTGATTCCACTAAAGGAAGTAAAAATCTGCTTAGGAAGATGGCTATCTGTGCTATCCTTCAGAGAGGAGTCTTTGACTTGGGCACATGTTTACCATATTGATTTTGAGGTTTGTTATGAAATTATAACTGCGCTCTCTCTCTGAAAGCTCCTCACTGGGACTGGTTCAGCTTGCTCACAGGATTACCTGGTCTCCAGCCTGGATGCCAGAACAAAACCACTCCGGTTTCTCACCTGAGCAGAGGTAGTCTGGAACTGGACCATCCCTCTATGCCCAGGGCACACTGGAACCATAAACAGCATGAATGTGTGCAAGGAGAATTCGAGCAGGGACAAACTGCTCATGTCTGTAGCAGTGAACTGGGCAATCCATTCCAAGAGACAGCTGCTGGGCCAGGAGAGGTTTCTGTGTCGGGACATGTGTCCTGACATGAAATGTGGCAGCTGAGCTGGGAGCAGGCAGCAAGTGAGGATGCAGCTGCTGCTAACGAGGGCCTGCCAGCCTTGGGCTTCGAAGAGGGCTGGGGAAAGTTCATCATCTGCTGTGTCCATTAACTCTTCCCTTCCTAGGTAAAGCCAGCCAAAACGGTTATTCACTCTGGGATTTAAAATTACTGGTAAGAATGGCCAGTTAATAATTAGGGTATTTCTTATATCTTCTGGAGCCTAAAGCTGCGTGACTGGGTAAACGATTAGTGTTTCTGTTGAGTTCCCCAGTGCATTGTTAGATGCATTTTGTATCTGTCTTACGGCTTTTATTCAAAGAATCCTTAAAGTTCAGCACCTACAAACATAAACCGCACTCGAGTCACTTAGGGTAGTCATTAGGTCAAGGCCCAGTGTACTGAAAAAAGTATTACAGGGTTAAGGAATTTATGGGGTGACCAAATAACATTCACAATGCTAATTTACAGTTACTGGTTATGACTTAAAATTGTATTTTCTGAGGTTGGAGGCATTGAGCATTTCTGCCAATGTTAAAACCCACAATGCTTGAACACAACCAAGTAATTCTAACATTAAGCTAAATAGTAATTATTTGGCAGCATATAAGATCAAATGTATTTTTATATATCATAATGTGTAGTTGCCCTTCTCCCTAGAAGTAAGTGGGTGAAAGCTATTGCTGTTTGAATAATCTCAAAACCAAGATGCTGATGTTCAAAAGTTCTTTTTAGAAAATACTCTGTATCTTTTAGTAAGGTTTTAAAATGCTTTCAGATAGTTGATGACACCTTGTATAATGAATACCATCAGATGGTTCATCCTTAGTTCCTTGCCTAGCTCTGGGCCACCTTTTAGCATTCATGCATATTATGACTACTTTAACATTATAATATACATTTATTAAGCTTAGAGTTAGAAAATTAAATGTCATTTATGGTGTTTTTTGGATATCCATTGGTGCCCTTTTTTCCTACCATCTGTGCAGTGCTGAAGATTAACAGCCCGCATTTCCATTACCTGTAACATTTCTGAATGTTTAGCCTTCTTTCTTTGTTAACAATTAGAATAATTTTGTAGATAAATCAGGCATATGTTTATTACTTTTTAATAAAACCTGTAGGTTTTTTATCATTTATGTGATTCAGAAAAGGTTTGGGGAGATGCTGTAGCATAGCTGGCAACTGGAAATCTTATAGCTGCTTCACAGTCAAGGTTGCTTTTTTTTTACATCTTTCCTAGATTCTTAAAAAATAAACATGGGATGTCTTCTAGGAAAGCAAGTCCAGGTTTGGGAGAGATACATGAATTTTAAGCGGCATGTCTATTGCTAGCTTTTCAGGGTTTCCTTCTTGACAGTTTCCCTGTGGACATCTCCAAAATGTCTTGACTAACAAAATTCCATCTGGTTTTTCTTTGCTTACCACGTCTGAATAGAAACTCCTGGGGAATTGTCGCAAAGTTGTCTTCAGGGTTCACCTACATGATAAACAGTGTAGAGGAGAAAGGGAATGAAGTGGCTGATCATCAGAGCACGGAACACTGGGGAAAAGAGGCACAGGATTGTGCAGAGGCAAATGAGGACAGGAGAGAGTGACAAAATGTCAGTGTGGACAAAATGCATTGTCTCCATGTCTGCTGTCCTCTGTCATCCACAGTGCTGGGCTTATACCCAGAGAATCGGAGAATGGTTGTGGCTGGAAAGGACCTCTGGATGTGACCTTGTCCAATCCCCTGCTCAGGCAGGTCACCTGGAGCCCATGACAGGACCATCTGCTGTCAGGTTTTGAATCCCTGCTGGGATACCTCCAAAGCAGCTCCTTGCATTTGCATTTATGCCCTTGCTAGATAGGCCAAAATCTTTCAGAAGGGAGGTTTCTCCAGAGAGGCTTTGTAAGACCTGCTGGACCACAGAAGGTCCTGGATGCCTGTCTTAACTGAGGGATGGAAGGGGGCAGAATTCCTAAATAAACATGAGAAAAAATGCACCTAGGGAGGAAAGTGAGGAAAGCAGGTGTAAATGTGAACATCTGTTAGGTCTGGTTGTAGCTACAAAGAAGGTTCTCCCTCTAACCAAAATTCTCAAACCTTGGAAAGTCTCTGAAACATGCAGTTGGATTCAGAAATTCCTGTATCTGCTGGAGTAGGAGGTGGGAAATGTGATACTTGTTTATTAAATATGCTCTGGAAACAATGTTAGGAGAGACAACTATTCTTATCCACTGTCTTTTGATAAGGTCAGTGTGAGCTTATTCTGAATTTGCTTTTGCTGAGAAGTGTTTTGGAGTTCTGAGAATTTGTTTTTTATGTGTCATGTGTGGCCATCACTTACCTTAAGTCAAGCAGCTGCTTTTATATCCTGTTTTTCTGTCTCTTGCTAGCTCTGTGCCTGGTAAGGGACATCATCCTGCAATCCTGCTTCTTGGGACATGCCAGTTATGTAAACAGAGTGGGGATAGGTGTAGCTTCCTCCGGACTGAAAGTGGTGCTGTCAGCAGAGACAGAGTTGGGCTGAAGTAACTTTCTTTTATTAAAATAAAAATATGAAAATAAAATTCTGAACTGCATCTAGAGGCAAGCTGACTGTTTCTTTCGAAGTCTAAAGTACAGATCCTTCACTCTTCCCAGAATTAAAGAAAATATGATTTGTCTTTGAAACTGGATGGGTTGAGTTTTTTGTAAAGAAAATATTTTTAAATGGGTGGTTTCTTTGGTATGCTGAAAGAAAACAGATACATTCAAAAGGGCTGAGAATTTACCCCAGGGAAGTGCTAAAGAAAAGCCAGATCAATTCCTGTGCTGACTCCAGGAGCCCTTTGAGTGGCAGGTTCAGCACCGTTTGCTCAGTGACACTTTAGAGTCATCACGAGGCTCTTGAGGCTTTTTGCAGGGCTCTCTGTGGAGTAGCCAGAACAGAGCTTGACTGAGCTGAAAGTCAGAACACTCTGATTCGGGCTGTGCTGCCACAGGAGGAGGGGAAAAGCCGAGCCTCTAACAAGTTACACCTACGCCAGCAGTTCCCACAAGGCTTTGCTTTTACTTCTGCTTGCCCTCAGAGAGGCTTTTCCTGCCTTTCAGTCGTCAGCCCCTGAACATTTTTCCTCTCTGGCCTCTCCAAAACACCCCCAGCTACCCCAGGGAATTCTAGCAAGTAAGTGAGCAGTCTGCAAGGGCCCCTTGCCAGGAAAAAACCCTCTGGCATCTTCTGGCATTTTAACCAGATGTTACCAGCATCTCCCTACTCACAATTATAAGTGTTTCTCCATTTTGTTTTGGTTTTTTTTAATGAAAAAAGAAGAAATGGAAGAATCACTTAACAGTTAAGGAAATAATTTGTATTTAGTCTCTGCAACATACTGTCTAACTCAGGAGTTGTCTGCTGTAATGTAAAGCATTAAGTTGTCTTAAGGCTTTAAATAGCCTTATATAGCTTTCCATACAAAACAGAGACCTAGCCGTGGAAAGAATAAAAGAGGTGGTTATGGTGGCATGGGAGGCTCTAAACTTCCATGTTGCCTGTTGTGATATCATTGTTTCCTCAAGTCTCTTCCCTTTGTGTTTACAATATTTCTTCTGACTGCTGACAAGAAAAGTTTCCAAGAGCTCAAGACAGCACCCAGAAGTCTGGCACCTTACCCATACCTTGTAAGTCTGCAGAACTGGCCTGGAAATTAAATGGAAACAGACTCTGTCCTGAGAGTCCAGTTCCCTCCTACTCCTGATTGGACCAGAAACACTGTGAGAACAGACAGATTTTCTAGCAGTATCCTGGCGCTTTCTTAACTGTTCCTGGCCAAAACCAGAAAGTGTTAAAAATTACATATATATATATATATATATATATAGGAAGTGGGAGGAGAGGAGAGCACTGTATATTTTTAAAACACAAATCTTACCTGAGTTTTGAGAAGAGAGTTTTGTGTCAGTTATTTTATCTGACTTGTTCGTCTACCCCTCTCCTAATCCCTGTGTTTACTGCAGAGCTTTGTGGTTTCCTTCCTCTGGTCCCCTTGGCTATCTGCATTGGCACAGAGCCTGGGTTCTGCTTCCACTCCTCCCTGCACACCTTCGTGTCCCCAGCCACTGGATCCTGCAAAGGCAAGTCTTGATTTTTCACACATCATTTTTTGTGATTTGCAGCTACTCAGGGGCGCCCTTTGCAGGCTGTTGTGCTCTCAGCCCTCACTGCTTTGCTTTCAGCTTGGCCTGTCGTTTTTTTGTTTCCTCCTTTTTGTTGTTGTTGTTTTTGGGGTTTTTTTTTTTTTTGTTGTTGTTGTTGTTGTTGTTTGTTTGGGTTTTTTTGTTTGGGTTTGTTTTTTTTTGTTTGTTTGTTTGTTTGTTTGTTTTTATGGCTGCTCTGAAGTGCTCAAAGAGCTGCTGACAGTCCATGGAAAACTCAACAAACATTCCACACAGACCACTTGCTTGCCTTTGCCATCGTTTCCTATGCCATGTTCATTTTTATTAGGGATAGTTGAGAACAGGACTTTTAGGCTTTGGCTGATCTGCTTGTGCTGCTTTCAGACACCATGCAGGTCTGGACCTACCTGCTCTTACTGCAGTAGAAGCCAGCTGGAGCACCATCTCCTGTGACTGCTTCCACTGGTTCCTTGTCAGGAACTTGCTCTTCAATCAGCTGTACAATCAAAATGCTTCCAGCTTTACCTGGTTGTTTTTCTCACCCCAGGTTATCAGAGCTAATGCCTCTCTCTAAGTTCAGTTGCTTCATTTTTATAGTTCCCACTGGCTATTTGTGCCTTTTATCCCTTATTTTGAGATGTCTGGCAGCAAAGCCTGAGATGTTTCAATAGTCAGATTGTTGCCCGAACCGAGG
>VZRN01005349.1:921-101585 GCA_013397935.1 Dasyornis broadbenti
CGGCTCAGCGCGGCTCCGCCGGGCCCGGCCCTGCGCTGCCCCCGCCTCCGGGTTGCGGCTGAGGCCGCCCGCGGCCCCGACCTTCTGACCGCCGCGCCGGGAGAAGTCACGGCTTTTTCTGGGCCGAGGAACAATTGCCTTCATTGTGCAGATAGAGTTCGGCGTGTGGTATTTTTTTTTTTTTTAATTTTTTTTTTTTTTTTAAATACACGGCCTAATTTGTACTTCTTTCGGATTAATTTTTTAGTTCAGTTCATGGGAGGAGTTCTTTTTTTCTCCTGGTGTGTGAAAGGCACACGCACCATATGTCCCACACGAACACTACCTTTGAGTGGGATTTATTTAATTTCTTTTGCAACTAGATTGCACTGGATCAAAAGCTATTATCTGTCAATAATAATACTTTAGATAACTCAGAATAATACTGTTCTAGATTCAGAATATGCCTTGGAATTCAGTGTGCAGATGCTGTAAATAGTGATTTGTTTTGGATGGCTTTTTTGTTGGTTTTTTTTTTTTAAGCAACATGTTGCTTTAATGCGTACTCAGTGTAAAATACATTTTTGTTCTATGATTCTTGCTGGTTTTAGAAATACATTTCTTAGCGGGACAGAGGGTGTATTTCATTTTAAGGTAATAATGGTTGCAGAAGTCTGTAAAATGCCCCACATGCATCCCAAAAGAAGCTGTCAGCTGCTGTGCTCAACCTTGACTCTGCCCCACTGAGGGCATTGTGCTATGATTCACTCCCAAGTCATGTTACAGGTTGCTGCTAGTGCTGTGAATGCTCTCCAGGACATTTCTATGTGGCGTAGCATCCTACTGAACCTTCCTGGGATATTTGGGATTCTGTTGCAATTGTTTGGGAAATAAATAGTCACATGCTGATACACAGAATAATTCGTGAATGTTACATTGTAACTGAGCAAATGTAACTTCATCTAGCAAGTCCTTGTCGACTCAAGCACAGCTTGGCTAGGAAACTGTGTTCTCAGGGTTTCTAGGCCTTAATTAATTCCTTATAAATTCTTAGGTACCTTGCAGTGCACCTGAGGATTGCTGTCACTGCTGACTAGCACCCTGATTTTATACTTCTGCCCACTGACTCCAGTGGACAGCCCTCACCTACATTTAGAAGTAGTTTCACTTGGGAAGACTGCACTGCCTAAGAATATGCCATGGTGAAGAAGTTCTCTGTACAAGAGTTTGATGGAGGTGTACGAGGCTACTGCAAGAGTTTAATCCAGTTCCAAGGGAGTTGCTAGATACTGATGCCTCAGTGTTTGAAGAAAGAGAAGGATTGATATTATCAGACACAATAATAGTGTGTTTTGGTGGCATCTGCTTAAAA
This sequence comes from Dasyornis broadbenti, assembly GCA_013397935.1. Classification (NCBI taxonomy): domain Eukaryota; kingdom Metazoa; phylum Chordata; class Aves; order Passeriformes; family Dasyornithidae; genus Dasyornis; species Dasyornis broadbenti. The sequence goes on from VZRN01005349.1 coordinate 2,273, forward strand.
GGGCAGAGTTAAGGTTGAGCTTTCAGTCACTGGAGTTGTTTACAATGTAATTTAGTTTGGAAGTGTCCCGTGGAGGTCGTCTGGCCTAGCCCCCTGCTCAAAGCAGGATGAACCTCAGGGTTCAGTCAAATGGATGGGCTTTGAGACTCCAGCATTTACATGTATTGTAAAGTGGAGGTTTGGTGTCTAAAGAAGCAGGGTTTGGGGAACTGTTTAGTCACAGATGCCAGCAGAATGTCTTCATTTACACTCTGTGAAACAGAAAAGAAAGTGCATCCTTCTTAATTTAAGATAAAAATGAATGAGGAAAAGACTTTAGAAGTTCACGGATAGACAACGGTATGACAAGTGTAGACTCAGTTTACAATGCCAGAATTAGGTCTATAACTTAAAAATTTGCCTAGTTTATGCATGTCTTATGATTACTTTGGTATGTGGCTGACTTGGACAAGTCAATTAATTTTCGCAGGAATGTTTTAAGGAATTTTGCTCATTCCTGTGTGTATGCGTCTTAGGGGTTTTTTTTCCTTTCAGCTACATTAGCAGTTAGATATTTGGTTTTCATTTAGTCAGTTAGTATAAGAATCTTCAAAAGTATATGTATAAATACAATTTTACTCTTTCTTCTCCTTGTTGCCTCATTTTCCATTCTGCTTCAGGCTATAATTTTCTTTACTGAGGATTCCTGAAAGTCTGTTACCTCTGAACTGCTCGATGTGACTTGCAAGAGCTCAGCCTGGAAAGTAAAAGTTTTGGGAAGTCTTCAGGCACTTGAGTAAATGTTTAAGAGCTAGAGCACTACATTGCCTTAAGTGCAGCAATCGATACTCCTTGGGGTTTGATTCTGTCTCAGAGGCTTGTCAGCGATGCAATTTGCGAATGAATGCCACAATTCCATTTATTCAAAGCTTACATTTGTTACAGAGTCTCAAGCAGAATTAAATGCTGCATTGAGAAGTTTGAACTACTGCTAGCTTCTGAGGAATGTTTTCAATGCTAGACAAACTGCAGTGGCTGTCAGATTTGTTTTGTTAAAGAAGGAGGTGCGGAATTGATACAATATTAGTTTCAACATCAAAAGCTGGATCTCTGACTATGAGGGGCTGTAACTCTTCTTGCTTTCATGGTCAGGTACAGTGTTGGATGTTCCAGATACTGTGTTGAAGTGTTCAGCTGTTTCTAGACAGTAAAAAAACACTTGAACTCTGTGAAGTTTTTTATTGTATTGTGTTTTTATTGCTTGATTATATCATCAGAGGACAAAAAATTGCTGTCAAACAAGTAAATTAACAGTGATTTAGAGCTTCCTTCATTTTTTATTTCTGCAGCTCACTTCTCTGATACTTTCTGATAGCAAGAGAGGATGTGTCAGATGGGTTTTTCAAAAGACTTCCCAATGTCAGGAAAGCCTTTACTATCATTTGGCATTAAAGAGTTGTCTCTAAGACAAAACGCTTTTGCCAGGAACAGGAATCTTTCTCTTTCAAATGAGCTTATTACTTTACTAACACACATTGCATTTATAAGGGGAAGCTTTTATTTATTATTCTAACATGTTTACTATGTCTGACCTCTTACCACTGCAGGGATCTTGATATAGCACATAGTTGACAAGCGGACCCACATAGGGAAAGTTTTTATTCTTAGTGTGATTAGGTTAATAATTTCAATGCTCTCATGGTTGTTCTGGTGGTACTGTAATGCACCTCTCAAATGAACAGTAGCCTTTTTGGTGGATTGAATAACATCCCCATTTCTCTGAGTCCTTAGGATCTTATGAGTGAGATTTTAGAGGGGGTTGGGGTGCCAAAGATTTAGAACAAAGCTGCGAACTTCATAGTTGGCCAAACAGGAAAACTGGCAGGTAAGAGCAGTGGAATGGGAAATATAAGAGCATGCAGACAGAACGCATTTTTAGTTTAAAAATGGATGAAGAATGAGTATGACTTAATCTTTATAGCAGAGTGATTGTTGTCTTTTTCATATGTAAGAAGGCAGGAGTAGGAGGAATTAAGTTTAGAAAAAAAAAAAAAAAGAGAAGGAAGAAGAGGAGCCAGGAGGAGCTGGCTGTTCAAAGTGAAGTATTAGTAATTTCCTATAATTTAATCAGACCAGATCCCAGAGCAAGATAATGAGAGCATGACCTACAAAAGAGGACTTTTTGGAAGTTAAAAGGGTTTCTAACATGAAGCTTCACAAGGCATGTGATTTGTCATGAAGCACCATATAGAGGACTTTTTTTTCTTTCACATTGCGAAGAAATCATAATATAGACATGAGTTCAGATGGTTAGGGAGAGCTGATATAGACTGTCTGGAATCTTTTTACTATTGCAGCTTTTCAAGCATGAATCTGGAGTTCTTTAAGAGTGTATCTTCTAAATAACATTTTGTTTTGTTTCCTAGTATAGCATTTTTTGTTGCCTACTTTACTATTCATGGTACATGATTTGTATGCATAAACCCAAATGATACAAATCCCTCCAGAATGTTTGGAGGCTAAAGTATCATATGCCTTACAAAAATGATCATATGCAAAATATCTGGACTGCAAAATAGCCAGCAGTGTGTAATAGAATCCAGTTTTCATGGGGATGGAGGGTGTTTTCTTCCTTTCTCTTTCTGCCCCCCAAAGTAAAACTTTTTTTTTGCTCTATTTTAAGTGTTTTCTCTGAACAATATGTGCCATATATTTATATGGGCATGAAGAATAATAAATTATATTGGGCTGAAGGAAACAAAACCAAACTTCTAAAAGGTGAATAATATCTCTTTCTCCAGGGATTTTCTTTTTAAAATGTAGTTAAGTAATAAAACTCAGACTTGACCCATACTTCACTTGAAGGAATATGTGCTGCAAGGTACAGACAGCATCAATGCTGCACTTATACATTATGGTTATTTTAGTGAAGGATTCAGCAACCTATATGCAGAGGTTCATGTGAAAGCTTGTCTTTCAGTTTTTCTTCTTTGCAGACTAACTTACAGTCACCTTTATGGTAGTGTTATGCTCTCAAAAACAATTTCTCTTTTCCTTGCCTGGTATCCTTCTAGGTCTAGACACCAAATATTTTGAATGTCCTGTCTGAACCTGACAGCTTAAGAGTTAGCTCTATTCCTTAGAATTTCTCCTGCCTTTCATGGAATTTCCTTGTTTGTGATGTAATTATACTGAGTAGAGGAGTTCCAAGTTAAGCCTAACACGGAGATGAGCCTGTTCTGCTTTGCAGGTTAAGAATTCACACAGAGTCCAAGTTTAGGTAATTTGGAATGACACAAAAGTCATGTGTGGGCTTTTTTTCTGAAAAACATTCAATAAAGAGAGAAAAACTGGACTGCATAAGTAGTCCTTTCCATCATTCTTTTCAGTCCTTAGACAACAGGATTGGAAGCAGAGGGGAAAGAGTGACTAGCGCTGATAGCCCAGTAGACTAGGAGAGAGATGGTTGCATGCAAGACTAATGGTTCAGTTGCTGTTCAGAATAAATCCCATAAAAATTAAAGAATTACCAAGTGGTAGTGGTCTGCCATGAGTGGTAAAATCAGTAGTTTCAGCAGATGAAATCGGGTTCCAAACGTCTGCACTATTTTGTTTCTTTTATTTGGGGTGCTCTCACTAGGGTAGAAATAAAATTTTTGAAGCAACTCAAAGCCAAGCTACTGTCATCATCCCTTCGAATTCTGCCTGGTCCTGCTCTAAGGATTCCCTTCCTCCAGAGGGGTTTGTAGCTCTGCTGGCCCTCCTCTGGGGTTTGCTGCCTGGATATGGTTTTCTTCTATAGCAGGGCTTTCTATGCAGGTGCAAAGAATTCTTCCTTGTATGGTCTTAAGTTTTATCTAAAAGTTTCTGCTGGGGAGAAGGTTTGGCACAAGCTTGCTTCCAAAACAGCTTCCTGTTTCAAACAAATGTTTTGGGCATGCCCTGAATCTTGGTGCCTGCTAGATTTTGTAAGATGCTGTATGAGGGCAAGTAACTTTTAGAAAAATGCATTAAAAGAACTTCTGGTTTTACTAAGTGTGTTTTTAGCTTAATGAATAATCCTCATGTGTGACTTTAATGAACACAAATTCTTTGCAAGCCTCTAGACTTCACTTTGATTTGTGTAGTAGGACAAATAATTACTCATCTCAAAAATTAAAATAGGAACAGATCTACCACAACTAGCTGATCATTATCTAGAGTGAAAAGTAAGGAACAGAGAGGGTGGCAGACAAGTGTATTTAGATAGCAGCTGGTGGGATAGCTGTGTTTGCATGCTTTCCTGAAGCACAGCCAGAGTCTCTCCCTTTATAAACCACTGTGCCAAATCTAGACCCGGCAACTAATGACTGAGGACCCATTTCTTTATGTGTTTGGAGCAGAACTTGCTCTTATCTACCTCTGTGTTTCTGGCACTTTGAGCCCATGAGGAGCCGTTCTCTGGCACCAAAGTAAGCATAACAGCCTAGAGCTGCTCTAATTTCAACTGCCCCCAGCCTCTGACCCTGCTTCTCGTTCTGGAAAGGAAAGGCTGACATAATCCTTTTGTCAATTCTGCGTTGCCAAAGGGAGTTCTTTGCACAGCAAATAACTCTTAAGGGGGCTCTTCTGCCCACCTTGAGGTACTTGAACATTGCCCAAAAGGCCTAAATAGGCTTCATCATAATTGTTTATATTGTCTTCCTGCACGGTGCTGTGCCACACTGAGATAACAAAGCTAGCTCTAAATAAGCTGCCTGGTGTACAGGAGGCCGTTATCACAGCAGTGTGCCCAGGTTAATTCAGCTCTGCTACTTGTGGGTATTCTCCAGCTGGCTCAGATATGACCACCTAGCTCTGTTATTTAGTATGGACAGACTCTCAGGAGAATCAGAGTTGCTGTCTTTGAAGGTATTTACGGGCCTGCATAAAAGTTATTGGTAAAGCCCACGTTGTTCTCAGCTGAGAAATGCACTTTGGAAAAATAAAATCAAATCCCACTACCATTGTCACACCTGTTTATTTGTTCAGTAGAAAAAGCCAGGCATGGACTGGACATGAACATGAAACTTCTTAACTTCTAGCTATTCCTCTTTATCTACATTTTAGGTGGACTTTTAGGCAGAATGTCAAAACAGGTTGCTGTCATTTCTGCTGTATCTGTGCCCTAAGTAGCTATAGCACTAGTTTCTTGTACTGGGAGCCTGGTACAGAGTCCTAAACTTCTTTAAAATAAGATAAGGTTTGAGGAATGTCCACTTCTAATTGAGTACTAGCACATTAATTACGTGACCTCTGACTTCTTAAGGTTGAAAGCTGAGTTGTAGTGCCTCAAACCATGTGTCTGGGAGTGAGCAGTGCCTATTCCACATGGTCTGCTGCTGTGTGCTCTCCTACCACTATGAGTAGCTTCCTAATCCTCTCTTATTTGGCTTTGCTTGTTAACCCCAAGCAATCCTCTCAGGGACAGAGAAAGCAGCTGTCTTTGGTAGCAAACACAGCATGACAAAACAAACACTTATTGAAGCTTCCCTCAGATATGTTACCATAATATCATCCTTGGGGGAGGAATTAGAAACACGGGGAATATAATTTGCCATGTTTTAATCTGACTTTGGGAGAGAGGGAAGGCAACTAGATTCCTGTGACATGTATAGGAGGGAGTAATTTCAGTATCTGAAACCTAAACCTTTTTGTTTCTGAACCAGTTGGAAGGCTAATGAGAACAAAGCACCTCAGGTGAGTTATGGGACAGAGTAAAATGGTAAATGAGGAGCCCATTATTTACCAGAAATAGAGCAGAAGTTGCTTATAGCAAAAATAAACAGAAACTAGTCAAAACCAAAGGAGATCTTTGTTAAAGCAGGTACACTGGTGGTTGTCACCTGCTGTGGTTGAATATTGCCATCCACATAGTTTGTGAGCTCCTCCCTTTGCTTTGTGACCTCTTGATAGGGGTTGTGAGCACAGTAGGGATAATTACAGGCACTGTAGCACCTTGATCTGAAGCTTCCCGTGTTCTGTTTATTGCCACCTGCATATTAAGATGACAGGGATTTCTAGTTGACTTTGCTTTACTTTATCAATCCCTGGAACATCTTTAATAAATGTGTTCTAAGGCAACAATTTCATGTATTTTGAAAGTTCTTTACTAAGAATCAATGTTTTGAGTGCTTAGTGGGGATTTTTCTCTTTCTATATATTAATAAAAGGGAAAGAAATTTCACCGTATTTGCTGTCACTACCTTTCTGACTTCAATATTTAGAATAATTTAAGATTACTTCAGTTAGTTCCTTTAACATTATTTTTAATATTGAACTTAATGTTTATTATTAGGAATGGGCCATCTTTGCAGCCTTCCTCTGGTCTCCCTTGTAGTGCTAGGGTGATGCAAATGTTATGGAAGTGGCCTTGGTCCCCAGTCGGGGATTCTCATTGCAAGGGCCTATTTCCAGGAGAGAAGTAATCCTTTTGTATCATACATCTTCATATCACTGCAATTTGGAATAGGCTGTGAATCAGAGATGGGAAGTGTTAGAGATGAAGCCACAGCTAGAATTCATTCAGATCTACTTCTTGCTAGTTAAGAGCCATTTCTAGCTGCTGCTGCTAAGCTGGTCTCCAGGCTGAGTCTAGGTTAGAAAACACAAGGGAGAATCAGAGCTTGTGCTGCCTTCCTCCTTTGCCAAATACTCCCATATCTCACAGGAGAGAACCTTGCCCTGTGCGTAAATTGGACAGAAGTGTTTGGCTTATTGAATATGTAGCTGTAGAGATTCTTCCAAATTTAATGGAATTAATTCGTTTTGCCAGATTGCCACTGGGATTGTTGGGAAGTTGAGATGTCTTATTCATGCTCAGAGAAGGAAATAATGAGCTAACAAAAAGTCAAAGTAGGCATAGGTTAGGATGCGCAGCAGTGCATCATCTCATCGGGGCAGGCAAACACAACCAGTTCTTTGACGGTTTTTCAAACTCTAATATGTCTGGCTGTCTTTCTGTGAAGAGCAGACAGCCAGACACACCTGTAGCAACACAGAGACAGAGAGAATGCGTTCTTCCTTCCTCAGAAGCCTCCTAGGTTAACCTTGTGCCTGAGAGATGACAACCTCCCTTTGACAAGAAAGAATTTTTCCCTTGCCATTTTACAGGTGCTGCAACCTGTAACTGTGTTTCTTAAACAGTTTTTGGGTCCAAGAGTTCTAGATTGCAATGACAGAGCTGTTGGGGTTACATGGTGATTGTGGGGTTGTTTGGAGGCTCAGCAGGATAGTATGCAGGCATCAGATCTCTCTCTTTTTGAGGGCTTGCTTGTTTGGGATTTTCTTTCCTTGTGGTTCACCAGGAAGTTTTCTTTAGAGAATCTTCACGCCTATTGGCAGAGCTTCACACACAGCTTTTTTTCAGCTTTAATCCTTGTATAGTAATACTCCACTGATGAGACCTATTTTTTGTTCTTTTTCTCTTTCTTCAAAACCACTTGTGGTGTAATCACTGCTTTTATCACTGAGAATTCTTCTTTTTCACCCTTCACCAGTCAGTATTTATGGTAAGTTTTCTATGTCAGCTGAAGAAGATTGGTCAGGAAAGGTAGGAAAGTAGAGAAAGAAATAGCCATTTTTCATTTTGGCAATAGAAGCATTTTATCAGTGTCACACCCTGAACGCTATTGGTGGTTTCAGAAGTTAATAGAAAGAGAAGTTATTTGGAACTGGTACAAGAGAAGACACAACACACCTTTAAGCACTAAAGAGAAGAGGAAAAGCAAAGGTTGCAATTTGTATTATCTCTGACATTTTTGGCCTGGCTTAGGAAATTAGAGACAGTAGTCATGGAGAAAGTAGAACAGAAATATCGTGTTCTTCTATAGGACTTCTGATTATTGTTTCAGCTGAATATTCCCTGAATTTCTCTTTTCTGTGGTAGCAGTAAGACATCAGAAAGTGCTCTAAAGGATTACCCTTATGCATGAGAGACAAGGAAATACTGTTTCCTCCACCTTTGTTGGTCATGTATAGTGCATAGGAGTACAAACCAGGGAGTTAATCTGCTGTCCTAGGCACATATGACCCAACAAAAAGAAGTTTCAGCCTAAAAGAGAGCTTGTATTTTAGTTAGGTCCTGTAGGAAAGACACACTTCACAGTTTCTAGAGGAAATTGTGGTAAGTCATTGAAGCTGTGCATCTGTGGGGCAGTTATCCCTCAGAGGAACAGAGGTCAGTGGGGAAAAAGTTGGAAAATGTGCTCCTTTAAATGACTAGATGTGTTCTGGATGCTGTTGTATGTTTTGCAGTTCTGCTGAAAACTTTTAACAGAGCTTTCCTCAAATATTGGAGCTCTGCTAGGCTTCTATCAGTCTGTACCTGTACAAACCCTGGTCAGAGTTTGTCACCACTCAGTTTTAAAACTTGACTATGCCTTTGAAGAACTACAGGAAACCAGTTCTTTTGCACAGTCTGTTGTATTTAATAACTTCCGCGTGTAGAGGAAGAAATATGGTAATATATATCATTCTTCTGGTTTCAGCATCTGTGCACTAGCTATTTTCTGTTCTCCTGTTCTGGGAATCTCTTGCTATAACCAGTGAGAGAGGAGGTATGGAAAGGGGAATTTTACCTGAGATCATGTGCATCTACCTTGCCACAGGTTTAATATTCCATTTTTAGCCCAGATCAGCTCACTGGCAAGAACGATGGCCTGTGGTTTTTCCACACTTTTATGCCACCTGTGAGAACTGGACTGTTCTTTGGATTCCCACCAGGGGTACTGAAGCAGCTCTGCCTTGAAGATGATATCAGTAACTTCACTGCTTCAGTAGTATTTGCTTGTCTTTACCTTCCTCTGTATGTTAGTGATTTCTCTCTATTTTATAGATGATGAGGGGAGTGTGTGGCTTGGGGAAGAAGATGGTTTAGAGGAGGAGTTGAGAGGTATAGAAGGAGTTGAGAAGAGATGGGGAACCCCATGCCCTGTGTTTGTGCTCAGCCAGGCAAGGAATAGTGATGAAGAGACAACAGCTGCTCTTGCTGTGATGTTCAGATGGGCTGAGGGAGCAGTGAGGGTCCTACACAGAGCCAGAGTTAATGTGGAAACAGCAGCGTCAAATAATGACAATAAGGGAGCTTTATTTTCTGGAGCTATGACTTTGGTATTTAGAAACCCTTTTAAAATAAGCCTTTTGTAATTTTGTTTATAGTAATTAAGGATTTGCTAGTATTTTAAATAGTTATATTGGCACTGTGCAGGTCATCTTCTTATATAGCTGTTCCTAATGTCAGGTTGAAAACATTTACACAAGAATAAAAGTCAAGGAAGCAGGTAATTGACTGATTTATCAACCTTAGCAGACAATTTTTTCTGATACATCGTGGTGGCTATGGTAAATTTACTCTGGATTGCTTAAGGGCACAATCCTATATGGTGTGTGCAACACATGAGGACAACTCCTCAGAACGAATGGGCGAAGGAGTGGGTAATCAACCAGCGTGGTTTTGGTGCCTCAATTAGCCTTTTGGTCAATGGCTTGTCTCCTAGGAAAGTTGGGAATTGCTGTGCATGGTACCACACAGAACACAGGTGATTTACAGCTTTTTCATGGAGCTTTTAGGTCAATTTTAGTTTTTGGGTAAAGTGAAAATTTTTGTAAACTTATGGCCGTTACCAGACCATAATGCTAAATTGCAGTTGTGATCAGGGAATTATTTATTTTCATTGCAAATTGTCTGTATGGAACAAAGTGGTATGCTTGAATACTTTTCTCACTTTTTTTGCCAGCTGCATTGAATCTTGCAACTTCTCCTCTGCCTCCTTTCCACCTGTAAGGGTGACTAAAATCATGTTGCTGTGATGACCCTGTCAGTTTTAAATGATAAACCACTAAAATGAGGCACACCTATTGAGGGTTAATCAGCGGTGCAATAATCTGTTGCACAAATGGATCACTTGGCTCTTGGCTGCTGTAAATTGTGAGAAATATTTGAGAATTCCTGTGCCTCCTTTTTTCACTCTTGAGGTTGTGGCTGCTGAGGTTTGCAGTACATTTCAGGCTATGAAGATGCATTTTGTCGCAGTAAAAAGTTGAGACAGCTATCACTGCAGCCAGTTGTGGGCAGGTGGCAGGTCGGGGCAGGCCTTAATTAAGATTAATTGTTGGCTGATGAAGGCACTCAGTAAGAGCAGGCAGTTTGTAGATGTAGCTCAAGACCAGAGAACATAGGTATGCAAATAGAGCAGACCACCAATTTTATTTGTTACCAGGTTAAATGAAGATTAGAAAGCGAAGCTGTCCTCTGGGTTGTGGGGTTTTTTGTTTGTTTGGGGTGGTTTTTTCACACCTTATGTTACAAAATGTGACCTAAGAAACTGTCGTATTCATATGACTTCAGTTTTGATATGGAGGCTTCTACGACCAAGAACTGAACTACCAGAAAGCACATATCCATTTGGAAATGAGTAACTGAGCCTCTGGTTTGCAGCTAGACTATGTTTAAGATAAGGTAGTTTTGTGTTTCTGTTTAGAATTTCCTAATAGAGACACTAGTTCTGTGTTCCACAAACAACTTCTCAAAGGTTTCCTTAATGACCTGCCAAAGGAATAAAATCTTATTCATGGAGGTAGATGTTATTGAAGGATGGCTTTAAAATATTATGGATTTCTATATTGAACATTTGGTGTTCATGTGATTATCTCCCACAATAATTTAATCTAGACTAGAAAATAAAGTTCCTCTTTCAGTGGCTTTTTTGTTGTAGCTAGCTTTTCCAGTTTGTTTCCTAGAATTGTTTGAGATTTCATTTCCATTGAAGGCTCATGTTACAAAATTTTAGAGTATTTTCCCTCCTTGATAGTCTTGATATGATTTCCCTGATATGATATGTCTTGTCTCTGTATGTTAAGGATAAGAGAAGTCTTGAGAATAATCTTTAGGTCTTCTTATTTTGAAAGTGCCAGCATCCCTATTATCATTTGGTGTTTGATACTTTCTCACTGCAACAGCCTATTACCTTAGACATCTGCCTACAGCAAAACAAATGAACAAGCAAAGTAAATTTTGCCTAACTAGAAACAATTTTAAGGCATTTTTAAGCTTCCTTATAACTAATGAAAGGTAGAATTTTCAATTGTTGTATTGAACTTTACATATAAGTGGCAAACGTGCATTGATGTCAGTGGTACACAGCCATTCCAGGTGCAGGGAATCTCTCTGGATAGACTTGCACATGAACCATTTAAACCACCACACATTGTTAACGCTGTTTCCCATTTCCAGCAGAGCTATGGGAATAACAGTGGAGCTCCTGCATTATACAGTTTTTCCTCAACTTTCTAATAATCTATCAGAGTCATAAACTGATATCATAGCTGGTTTTAAAAGACACAGGGAAGCCTGAAATTCCTGATAAGAGATTTTAATTTGGCTCAGAAATTGCTGCCTAAAAATTGTTTGGTTTTATAGCAAATGGTTTATCATTTCTGTTTACATTGGGAAGAAGAAGCGTATTCCTCTGATATGTTAATGTACAGACTCCAGGTTTTCAGTTGGCCATATTCCTTTAGCATATAAGTCAGTCTGATCATTATCTTGTGCTTTATGAAATGTGTGCCCAGCCTCAACTATAGGTTATTACAGGATGCATGTAAGGGCTTGTGGAAGAAACTTTCAGTAAGTCTGGTTGAGGTATTTTGCTCAGTCTCCATAAAACTGTTGTAAAGAACATCGGTAACATAAAATAGGTTTTGTAAGGAACATGGTTCTCTATTGTTTTACTGACACTTCATATGTTTTATGAATCTGTCTTGGGGCTACTAGCCTGCCTTTGCAGCATAAGCTGACCTCAGAAACATTTGTTTCTTCTGAAAACCTCCATCATAAAAATCAACTGTCTTTGTATACCTTGTCTCGGGTTATTCTATGTGTTGATTACAGAATCACAGAATGGGTCAGGTTGGAGTGGATCACAGTGGATCATCTGGCCCAATCTCTCTGCTCAAGCAGGGTCATCCCAGAGCATGTGGCACAGGATTGTGTCCAGATTGTTCTTGAATATCTCCAGTAGGGGAGACTCCTCTCTGGTCAATAAGTTCCAGTGTGTGGTCTCTACATAATAGAGAAGCTGTTCCTCACATTCAGGTGGAACTTATTGTGCATCAGGTTTTGCCCATTGCCTCTTGTCCTGTTGCTCGGCTCCGCTGAGCAGAGCCTAGAAACATCCCCTTGACACCCCTCCTTTAGATACTTTTATACATTGATGGTCCCCTCTCAGTGGTCTCTACTCAAGACTGAACGGACCGAACTTTCTCAGACTATTCTTCTAAGAAAGGTGCTCTAATTCCTTAAATGTCTTTGTAACTGCTGAATCCGCTGACAGAACTCCATATCCCTCTTGTACTGAGGAGCCCAGAACCAAACGCAGCGCTCCTGACATTCCTCACCACAGCTGAGTAGACTAGCCAGGGTCACCTCCCTGGTGATCAAGCTGGGTCAAGTCAGGCTGATTGTAGCTTTTTCTGTAGGCTGTTCTTTTATGGAATGCTTCATGAGAAATGGTCTTCTAAAGCATTCCTATCCTATAAGGCCATGTCTGTTCTGTTCTGTTTTGCATGCGCACCTCAAGTGCTTTTGCTCGTTGAACCTGAAATACTGGCAAAATCCAGCTAGTATCAACTAATTCGAAATTATAGTGAGCAATTATCGTACATGTATTATTATACATGTGTAGTGTTTATATGTAACATTGTTATTAGTTACTTTATAACACATACTGCTCTGCTCTCCTGCTTTCATAGTTGCTGATTACTGTGCCTCACTGTTAAGACATTATTTCTGGGTCTTTAGAATTTCTCTCAGGAAGATGCTGTTCACCAATTCTAAAGAAGAGGAGTTGTTTAATTAGGATCAGATTATATGGGGGCCAACCCAGCTACAGATGTCCAGACTAGGACAGACTAGGCTTCTAAAGCAGTCTGCATGATACTGACTGCTGTGGCCATCCTGTCTGCATAAGCTAGCTCTTCCCTGAGAGGTGTAGTGTGTTGCTGAGGTTTGGGATGGGAGAGAGAATCCTCTGTTGGTTTTTCACTGACAAGATGTGATGCACTCTACACCCCACAAGACCAGAGGAGGTAGGTGGCTCAGATTGTTGACTCCACCGGTTTTGTCATTCCTGTCCCCTTTGCATCAATTTTTTTCCTGATTTCTTGATAGAGTGAGTAGTTTTCTGCCATATTAATGAGTTGAAATTGGCTCATGACGCAGTCAAACAACACAGCAAATCTAAGGGAGGGCACAGGACCACCACTTCTGTTGGTCTTGAGCCTTTGTCACCTCACTGCCCCGTAAAGTGATGCTATTCTTCCTTTGTTGCTTAAAATATCTGAGTCCCACTGGAAGCAACCCTCCTCAAACACTAATCCCACAGCTACTAACTATAACCTCCTGCCTGGAACAGAAGAATAGCTAATCTTTTTTGGAGGCAAGATGTCAAACATTCATTCTAGGAGTTCTCTTTTGAACTTGTATTTGGGGGAGATCAGGCTTGTCACTATAAGGTCCTATTTTGTGATCTGTCAGCCAGCCCTGAAAACCTTCAGCAAGTAGTGACAGCTCTCCTCAGGAGAAACCATGCATTTCTGTCCCCTTCCGTGGACGCTTTCTAGTAAAAATGGATCTTTTTGGCAGGTAATGAAACCTGTGTGCCACATTTATTCTGGGGCTTATGGCTGAAAGTAGAAGGCCACTGTCTCTGTTTCCCATCTACCACAACTTTCTGCTCCTTTGAGGGACAAGAAGTAAAGGCAGTTTTATGTTGTCAGTGACAAGCTTTTTCAGTAATCTGTCCTGATTTCCTTTTTCCTTGGATGAGTCCATCACTCCTAGATTCTGCCTTTGAGAGGAAAGTGAGGTGTTGTACATGCATTTTGATATTCTAAGGCTGTCCAGCAGTTTGCAAACCTGAATATGTAATATTTGGGCACATCCAGTTGTTTGTGTGTATAGGCAAAGTATCTTGAAGACTTCTAGTTACTACAAAATAATTAACATTCTCTAATCTTTTTGCTTTTGAGTCCTTTTTCAAAAAAGCCATACTAGGAATTGTTAGATAAATATTCTGGCTTTCTCTTGTATGTGGATTTTTTTCAAAGTCACTTTAAGTTAGGGATAAAAGTAGGGAATATATGCCCTGTCTTTAAAAGCTGTGGTTTCCTTTTCCCCTCTCCTCCTTCCCTCCAGTTAGGAAAATCATTATCTTGGAAGATGTGGAGATGAAATACAGAGTCCTACCTAGGGCTTCTTTCCCTGTCTAATTGTGTGAGTATTTTCACACAACCTAAACACAGGGGAGAAGGACAGAACAGAAGAGCTGTGGCTTTTTGGCAGATCCTTCTTTCAGCTGTGCTGCTCTCTCTAGGTCAGCCTGCAGTAGAGAAATTTGGTTCAACCACCAGCAACACTACTAAACCATTTTGTGAGGAGGTCAAGAGTTGAATAATCATCCCATTGATAAGGAGCAAGCTAGAAATTCCATTCAAAGAGGACAGTGACTTCCTGTGCTGCTTACCTATTATAGGTCACAGAAGTTGTGAAGGGAAAACGGGGGACCAAGGGCACTCTAGCACATGACTATTTATGTAACTGATTTTTAAGTCTTATTTGCTGCTGTAGATACATTAAAAGGAGTTAAGGCAGGCCTCTGTGTTTCTACTAAAATCATGATTTTGTAGCAAGCATCCCTATGGGAAAATCAACACAGCTGCTGCTCTGGGTATACAGCCTCATCAGTTGTGGCTGTAAGTGCTTGTTAGAGGTGGAGATTGTGGGGTGTTGGTGCACAGTATGCCCAGCTTCTTGGAGGTAGTCTTACAACACACGCATTTGCATGGTTTGGGAACCTATAAAGTTGCTGAGCTCAAAGACATTACATTCACTCTTTCTTTTTTAATTTGAAATGCTTAAAAATCAGCCTGAATACCAAAAGTGTAGTTTGTAGGCAGGCAGCTAGACTGAGAAATTTATGTAGGATACCACAGAATAGACTTTCCAGATATGACTGTCATTTTTAGGCCTCTGTGTTCTGGTTTCTATAGTATCTGATTGTGAAATCAGCAAGGGCTTATGTGCAGCTGACACCCAGAGAAAATGCAAGTTAGAAAGTAATACGATATTAGCAAGTGGTCTCTTGTAATTATTCTTTACCCTTGCTAAAGTGATCCACTTACACAGTTTATGTAGTGTACCTAAAGGTATCTATTGTATTTGGTCCTTAGTTCCTTCATTGTTTTCTCCTCTTTATTATCTGGTCTGCAGAGGTAAGATGGAGACGTGGTGAGCCTGTGTTGATCTTGAATTAACAGCCACCATGTGATGGGAAAACTTGTCTTATTTGGATACGATGCTGATGGTGGCAATCATGATGTAACCTGGGTTACAGCAGGAGAGGGTATCCTGAACTGGACTGCTATGACAGTGAATTCTGGCCTGTGGCCTGATTCCCTAGTCCTCATTTGAAGGTTCTAAGAAAGCAATCAGGAAGAAATAGAACAAGAGAACCCATCCTGGAGGCCAAATATGAGCATACGAGCATACCAGTTCACTGTCTCCCTTTTTCTTGCCCATGGCTGCTTAAAAGCCTTTACAATTGTCCTTGCCTTCTTGGTTGTCAACTGTTACTTCTCTTCATTCATTCCACTTTTCTTGCTCTTGCTGATAAAAGTCACCCAAGGTTAAGTCCTAGGCTGCTCAGGTGTTGCCTCTGCCTTATTTTTGATGCATCTGCCTGTTCACTTGGCCTTAAACTGATTGCTCAACTGAGCAGGTCTGTGTTTCTGCAGGACTCCTTTTGGTTGGCTTCCTGCTTCATTTAAGTTTAATGCGTTCTTTTAAATTCTTTAGGTATCTTTGCAGAGCTCCTCAGTTCCCTGGTATAAAGCTATCACTTAATCCCAGCTCTTTCAGTAGTGCTAGGTACAGTGTTTAGTGTAAAACAGTACAAAAGATGGTTTATGGTAGGTGTTAGAGATGAAATGATGGAGTTGTTGGGGCAGCAAATTAGGAAGATGATCTGGGTGTCAAATGGACAACAAATACAATTGTAACTTTGTTTAGATTGACACAAACTTGAATGATCATATCTGAAATAATTATACAAGTCAGGACAATTGATATGAAGATTATAAAGATGTGGTTTGGCTTTCCTATGTCTTTAAATCCCAGTTCTGTATGTTCCCAGTTTTTCCTTGAAATGTAAGTGCTGATAAAGGGGGTAATTTTGATTAATTTATCTCATCAGCAATTTTCCTGTGTGCGTTTCTTTGAAATTATTTGACTTCTACCTACTTTTGTATTTGCTTTAATTTTCATTCTGTAATCCCATCATTACAATTTCCATATGTTTCATATCACTGTAGCATATGGATTTCTGTATTGAAGTTCTTTAATTTAGTCATTACAGTGAATGACTAAAGTGGAATTTTGTCCCACTTAGCATGAAAAATCAGTCTCTTTGGGATGGGTTCCTTAGCTGTAGCCTCTTCTCAGATAATTTCTAGTGTTCCAAACGGTGTTCTTTCCATCATGTTTTCACTGCCCATGTCTGTTGTTCAGTAACACAACTTTGAGACACTTCCCTTTCCTGTGGATCTAACCCACTACATTCGTATTTCTCCCTTCCATGTCCTACAAAGTGGAACTGTGGATCACCTCACACTTGCCACTTTCAGGAATGATGTGTGTACATTGCACTGGGTACAGTTAAAGTTTCTAGCATTTGAACCGAGTGGCTCAGTGTATAAATCAACAAACATGTTTGTCTTTTTCAGTTTTCAGATATAAGTAGTTTGAGCAAGTTAATATTTACATTTCTATTGGCACCAGGGTCAGATTCTAATCAGCACTCTAAATAAAAGGGCAGATGGTCACAAAGTGACATAACACACTTTGGGATCAATAAGATTTGTCTGTCAAACTGATCTCATGAAGAGGAAAATGAACTTCTCTGTATTTGAAAACAAGCAGATGAGTTGGCGAGCGAGGGAAACTGGCACTTCTTCAAACAGTGCTTTCTGCACACATTTGTGGCTTTGCCAGAGATGAATATATGGGCTACATCAGTGGCAGCAGTCACCCCAGCAGTACTTTGGTGTCTTTTGTCATTGGTGACAGGAGTGGAAAATTTTTTTTTTGACCCTCCTGGGTGCTGTGTGATGTGATAGTCCTGAAACATGCAGGATGTCCGTAGTTTCTGCTAGCCTCTGCCAGTGGCAAAAGGTTTGGGAAGCAGTTCTCCTTTCAGAATCACTCTGGAAATCAGGGAGAAGCAGTATTGACAGATCTTGACTCTTGAATCATGATGAGAAGAGCTCCATAACTGTATTCTGAGAGAAGGGAAAAACATGTTATGCAGCTCTTCTGCAACAGATTTGAAATACAGCTGAAGCTTCTTGACAGACACATGGAGGTTGGTTCCTGTTTCAGACAAACCTGGTCTGGGAGACCCATGAACCCCCTGGGTTCTGAGGGAAGGCTTTACATAATTTGAAATCATAAAGAAGTTGTTGGATTGGGTTGATTTCTCCTGGAGTTCTTAAGCTTGTTCAAACTCACAGGCACACAAGTCAGTGTGAATTAAAATTCTGCCCTGAAGGTCTTGAAAGGTAACTTTGCTTAGAAATGAAATTGCCAGGCTTCACTGTCCTTCTTCTAAACCAATTCACTGGTGTTTAAAGGGAGACTTGACTGAGCTCGTGATAAGACACTGATGCTAGCTTTTTCAGCATTAACCTTCCAGCCTTCAAATACTGGGGGCTTGATGCTGCAGCAACTGGGAATTACGGAGAAGAGGAAAATTAGAACTGTGTCAGCAGTTAGAGGTCTGATTTCCAGCTACAGAAAGAAACTGCTCTGGTAGAAAAAAGGTATCCTGCTGGCTTTTGGGATAGTGAGGCTGCAGAGGAAATTTGCCCTTTATTATAGAGACTGCATGGAGCTTTGAGAGGGCTTGAGTGGCCACAGGTAGATTAGCAACAGGAGAGGGAGCTCTCAGTGCGTTGCCTAAAGAGGAGGGATATTCTGGACTTGGGAGCAAGCCTTTAAATGAAGAGTCCTGCATTCCTGCTGCTCCCTGTCAATAAAATGGTGGTAGCTGCCCTTTTGTATAGTCAAGACCAGCGTGGAATGTGCATGTCTGGAAAAAGAAAGAAATTGAGGTAGACAGCAAGAACAGAGCAGTTTGAGGGGTTAGTAAGCTTTATATTTCTCTAAAATAAAAATCCCCTTCCTCTTGGATCCACTTACACTTAAATATGCCTCAGACTGTAATGTTTGAGTGGCTTTCTGGGTGAAGGGAAATGCAATTCTCCTTCCCTATTTATGGATGGGAAGTAGAGAGACTGAGAGAGTGGGGTTTGCAGAGGAGAGGAGAGATTGTTTCAACAGACGAATGTAAGTGGTAGGAAGCAGGCTTGCTCTGACTTGAGAGCTGTGTAGTGGTGTCAACTCCAGGCTGTGTCCCAGAGGATGTGCCCTGCACTTGGTGTATCAGTTCAGACAAAGTGCCAGTAAGATGCTTTTTTGGCTTCCAATCCAGAACTTGTTTGCATCTGGGATGAGTGAATGGATCTCTCATCTGAGTGCACTCAGCTGTACAGACATGCTCAAATTACTTTTTAAATGTTCACAGGGTGAAAAGGGATTACGTTCAGTTCTCCTTTAACCTGCATAAGTGCTGGTTCAACTGATTAGCATCTACCTTCTTTATTTGAATGTGCATGGTACTGGCCTTTATGCACGTTATTGTAAATTTGCTCTGTCTGTGATGTTAACTTGAACAATACCAAAATAATTTTAGGTAATAGCTTGGGGTTTTGCTTGGTTTTTGTTTTGAAAAGGGAATATGCTAGCCCTCTTCTGCTTGAATTACCAACCTAAGGTAACTGAGTGGTTTTATTGCTTCTAAAATATTGGTGACTTTTTTTCCAAAGGCTTTTAAGTAAAAGGAACTTTCGATGAGAGACTATTCCTCATATTCTGTATAACATAAAAGAAAAAAAGAATATTTACTTTCAGAGTGTACGTTTGTATCTCAGTACTCATGATATATTTGTCTGGGGTTTTCTTCCTTAAATTCTTTGGATCAGAGTTATAATAGAAATCTAAAGTTTTATTTATTAACTTCTCTCCAAGTTTTGTAATTTGCTGGAATTAAATTGGGAATCTGGGACTAATATATGATCATAGATACAATGCATATCATGCAAGCTTGTTTCCAGAATGTCAGTGGAGGGTTGTATTAAATACTTTTGTCTTTCTGTTGGGTTTACAAAGATGCTTGTGCAGCTTGGGACATTGAGTCTAAAAGTAGAAATGTGAGAGGTATCTGGCAAGAGAAGATAATATTATTTTAATTCTAGCATTGCTGTTGTTCTTTTCTATGTTCTGATTGGCCAGGAAGATCTGCCAAAAAAAAAGTCTCAGTCGCATCTGTATGACTTTGAATACCTGTCAGGAAGAAGTGCAATCTAGGGTCACAGTGCTTTAAACACTGGCAGTTAGGTCTCAGGAGAGTCTCAGGCATATTGCAGTTACCAGAGAGGAGAAAACGTAACTTAACTGAGGTGAGATCAACAGTTTTTTTTCTTTTCAGCTAAACTAAGTTCAGTTTAGGATGATCTTTATTAAACAGTGACAAATAAATAATAACAACTAGAGTCTGTATAAGACAGCACTGTGTGTATGATAGTCCTTTCCCAAGGTTGGAGAGATGAGAGCTTTAGCCTGCATTCATGTATGAGTCATTGCAGCTATTCAGGAATGAATTGTGATTTTTCAGTACAAATTTTATTTTATTTTAGATAGGGGTCACTGCAGGATTGAGCTGAGATTTGAGTAGCTACATACCTGATCTGCCTTTGAAGGCACACCTGTGCTGGCTGTGCAAATACACAAGTATCCAGTAATTTCTGGTGTGTTAAATCTATGCATTATACCAGAGAGTTCATAATATTTTGCAGGATGTACAGACTATGCCAATAAAGAATTGTTTGCCATATATGAATATATATTATATTTATATATATCATTGCAGTTTTAGCTGTTTTAGTTGTGCTGACTGAAAGATGACAGATTTGTCATGGTTTGGTCTTCTAAGAAAGATTTATTCATTTTGAAAAGCTCTTTTTTCTGGTCACTGAATCCAGTCTGATTGCAAGCCCATGCACTTTTGGGGAGTGTACTAGGGGACTGTTCAGGAGGATCATGCAGAGGTTGGTCATGTTTCATGCTGAGACTGTTCTACGCAGATTTGGAAATAATGCTGTTGTTCATGGTTCCACACAGATGGTACCAGACAGGAGGAAGTGGAAGGTGAGCTCAGTGAAGAAGAACGCTGGTTTGGGAATTCTTCAGAAACTCCTTCGGAAGCATCATATGGGGAAGTGCAGGAGAATTTTAAGTTGTCTCTTGAGGACAGAATCCAAGAGCAGTCCACCTCCCCCGATACCTCTTTGGGAAGTGCAACGCCGAGCAGCAACACAGCAGAGCTGGGATCCATTGAAAACGAGGCACTAAGAGACGCATTACAGAGCAAGGAGCACCTTTCTCCCGATGTGCCCTCTCTGGGTGAAGAGGAACCTCCTGGTCCAAACAAGCCACTGAGCAGTAACCTGAGGCGGCTCCTGGAGGCTGGCTCCCTCAAGCTGGATGCTGCTGTTACAGTCAATGGCAGAGTTGAGTCCCCCGTAAATCTTGGCTCAAATATCTCCTTCTCTCCACCTGCTCACCATGCCCAGCAGCTAAGTGTGCTTGCCAGAAAGCTTGCTGAGAAACAGGAACAAAGTGACCAATACAATGCAAGCAGTCACTTTATATGGAATCAAGGTAAGTGGTTGCCAAACTCAACCACCACCTGTGGTTTGTCCCCTGATTCAGCTATCCTGAAGCTGAAAGCTGCAGCCAATGCTGTTCTGCAGGACAAATCTTTTTCCAGGACTGAGGACACGATAAGATTCGAATCCTTTTCCTCACCTTTTAGCTCTCAGTCAGCCAGCTCCACGTTAGCAGCTTTATCTAAGAAAGTGAGTGAAAGAAGCATGACTCCTGGGCAGGACCACCCGCCTCCGGCCAGCTCTTTCCTTTCACTGGCTTCCATGACCTCTTCAGCTGCCCTTCTCAAGGAGGTTGCTGCAAGGGCTGCAGGCACCCTCCTGGCTGAGAAGAAGAAATCACTGGTTCCTGAGGATCCCCTGCAGCTATCAGAGATGAAACAAGAGAAATCAACTCCACCACAGTCTTTGGAATTACTGTTACTACCAGTCCCTAAGGGAAGAGCATCCAAACCCACTAGTACAGGTATGGATACAATTTGAGCCACTAAGTAGAATGTATTTGTTTTGCTATAAGCTTATATAACATCAGTTCAGTGGGTCTGGATTTGGTTTGATTCCATGTCTTATGAAAATAAGAAATATACACTTTAGGTGAACAATAGAAAAGCTTTTTGAAGTACCACTTTGAGAGCAAGCTGTCACAAATGTTTCCCTATTTTAAAGGAATGAGTGTACAGTTCAGTACATTTTTTTTTTCCTTTTATTCCATACAATAATATTTTCCTCTCTTACCAAGTTTAGAATGTGTCCACAAAAATATTTAATGGAGAAGATCAAAGAATCCCTGTTAGGGAGCTCACAGTATCGGTGAGCATGTACAAAACTAGTGCTTTTGAAATATTGGACAAGGGAGAATTCTACCTCCTGCTGTCTCTGTCACAAATGGACTTTTGTGTAATCGCTTACTACCCTGTCCTAATTTACCAGAGTATATTATTATGTTGCCACTTTTCATTAAAATTTTTTTACAATCCTTTGTTGGTAACAAAAAAAATCCAACTAAACTGCATTTCTCTAATTTGCTCAACAAGAACCATTTTACACGTCTGACTGTTCTACCAGTTCCAGCTGTTGACAGTCAAGGAATCAGGGTTATAGGGAAGAAGAAGAAACTGTCTGGGTAACAAAAGCTTTAAAGCATGGCAAGCCATGCAGGGAAATTTAAATGATCCATCTTCAAAATAAGGAAAAATAATTTCTTTCATCTCTTTCTATAAAAAGTTCACATTATGGATTTGTATTTCTGGTGGAAAATATGGCTTCAGGTGTTGACACCGTTCTGCTGCAGAGGGAAAGGAAGCATGGCAGGTATCTTCACGAGATGCACAAATTGGTTTACTATATTCCAGCTTTATCAGGCTGAGTTTTATTGGGAATACTAGCTTGGCTGCACAGGTGTAGCAAGCCAGTGTACAGGTATGAAGCCTGACATGGATGTTGTGTAATTGCATTGCTGTTTTTCTGGCCTAACTTCTTCGTTTAGGGGTATCCTGAGGCCTGGTCTGTCCCTATGCGGCTCTTGGTCCAAACTCCTAGGGTAGAAGCCATTGGATAGGCAGCAACACTCATCCCTCCTTTGGAAGAGGAGGGAGAGGGATGCAATGAGTTGCATCCAGTACCAGTTTTTGCTCTGTGTTACGTGTCCTACAAATGCTTAACTGATGTGTTTTGCCAAGGCAGTTTAAAGTGGCAAACTATTCTTGGCATGGGCCTAGCCAAAGGTTTTCATTAGTTTAGATAAAGTCCATCTTGGACTAACATAAGGTAAACCAAGAAAAAGTCCTTTCATGTGGGAATAAGAATACCCACACTGGCTACACCAGCGTGAATGTGGGCATTAATTTCATGTAACTATTCCTACAAGGAATGGCCTTCATATAAGAAAGGCGGCAACATATAGAAAGTAAGTAGGGTTAAAATTTAGTTGAAGTTCTTGGTTTATTTCCTGCTGGGGAAAAAGCTGTTCACACAGCAAGTTTTTGCTGGGGAAAAGTATATGATTGTAGTAAAACCCAGGTTCTGTGTTTGACCAAGAAACTGGGGGATTTGTCTGCGCATCTGGTGCTAGAGGAGTGCTCTCTACCAGGAGTACTGGCACTTTATAAACTAACTCTGATGCAGCAAATTCCTAGCAAGTATTCTCTTTGCTGAAGGCTCTGTGCTGCTGAAAGGTAGCAATGGGGGCTGACTGCCTCAGGTCCTTGGTAACCAAGGAAAACAACTTTTCCTTTTTTTTGTAATATATGGGACCGGTATCCCAGGAGGAAGGGTGTTTCCTTCCAGTTCATACGCACTGGGCCAACACCAGTTGGCATCCAAGCAAAATTTAAAGTATAATGTCCATAATTTTTTCTGATATGCTATTAAGTCTTTCCTCTGTAGTAAGTGAACTGACTGAAAATAAAAAGCAAACTGTTGGTTGTCATATCTGTGTGTTGATTATGCTAAGCCAGACTCCTTCCTTCCTTTAGCCATAGAGAAATAAAGCTTGTGAAAAGAGGCCACCATTTAGTGACCTTTGATTGAAGACTTCACTTCTGTAAAAGTTGCGTAAAGCAGCTGAATGTGTGTATATGCCATAAAAATAAATGTCATACATACCTGATTCCCTTTGTGCATAGAACCTTATGACACTAAAAGGAAAAAAAAAAGTATATAATTTTATAATGCTTTGTCCTTTTGTCTGTCTGGTTTTTCCTTGAGACTTCTTTTTATCTTGTTCCCAGAGAGAAGTATCTTTTCCCAGTAGGTATAACTTGAGAGGTCTTTTTTCCCCACTCTCATACTTTGAACTTTTAATGCACTGATGAGTTTGCTTTGCTGTTACAAATCTGATTCACTTCCTCACCAGCAACATGTAGCTTTGGTTATGAAATCAATACTCAGTGAGATTAATTAGATATAAGTAAGGAGTAGCAAAGGAGGATGGAGGCTATTTAAAGAGGAGTAAGTTAATAACAAGAGTATGCCTGCTGCACTTTTGTCCACACATTGAGCTATTTGCTCAGAATTATTTCAGGCAAGAAGCTTGAGCCATGGCTTATCAGAGTGTAGTTGCCTCTGAAATGGCATGTCAGGTTTGGGCAACCTAATAGTTACTTCCATTTTTTTTTTTTTTTAATAGTAAAGTGCTACAAAGAAGACTAACTTTTCTATCAATCTGTTAATATTGCCAATTTTATAAACTGCTCACACATTTGGGATGAAATTTAAAAAGAAGCCTGGAATATCTGTTAAGTTCTGATAGTTTTAGAAGAGTGTGGGTGACAGACCTTTCTTTTACTGACAAAATTCTTATTTGATGTAACTTAATGCCTGTGATGCTTGCAATTTTGTTCCCCAAACTTCTTTGGGAAGCACTGGCTGATTCTCTCCTCTCTAGAGTAACTCTGTGATGTAAAATAGACATCAGTATAAATGAAGGAAAACTGAAGCCCATGATTTTTTTTTCTTCTGAACTTAATGTGGTATGGTATAGAGCTACCACTAACATGGAGCACACTGGCATAATTCCTGTTTGTCATTGTTGTCGGTGACGTTACATGCATTCATCCCACTTGTTTGCTTATTTCGTAATGTGCTAAATCACTATTGATTCTTCTTGATTGCAGATTTATTTTTAAATGGGTCAAAACCAGGTAATACCTTGTTACACATTTCTTTTCTGGATGATAACTAGAGGCTGAAGAAAAGATGTGATAGCTGAAAAAGCTACCCATGTATTTTTTAATGTGTTTTTTCCCTGCCTTTTGTGAAGAAAAAAGTTAAAATATTTTAAAACAAACATAAGCACTTATGACACTGGTTTTGGCTTACTCTTTAGAGATGCAGAGAGAAGAACAATTTGATATTTTAAGTGTGATAGAATATTTTACAGGGAGTGTTTCTGAACTTGCAATTGTACATGCTTTGACATTGTGTCCCTTTCTGTACTTACATAATGACTGCCTAATCAGTTGAATTACAGTGGTTTTGTTTCCTACGTAATAGCAAGCATTGTATTTTAGGACATGACAGATCTTTCTGGAGGTTTTATCACTTAGTTCCTCTTCAAGGGAATTTTATGTTTGCTATATCCTTATCAGTGATAATAATGAGATTAAATAGTCTGACAGAATTTTTGAATAGCAAGATGCACATTGCTGAGCTCTGGATATTGGAAAACAGTCTTGTCTTTTACAGTGAGGAAAAGGACATCCAGTTCCAGTGTAATAGTAGGCCTTTCTTTATAATAATGAGAGGAAATTGTTGTGAGAGGTTGGATGGATGGATGGTTAGTTGTGCAAAGTCAGCAGCAAGGAATTTCTCTTTTCGTCAGCCTTGTGATTGTTCTGCACTTGGAAGTCTAACCATATTTTCCTGTTCAATGCCGCCAAATCCTTTTTTTAGGTGAATTGGGCAGTAAAGCAGAGTGCAGACATTTAGGAAGGCAGTAGATTTAATGCCCTGGCAATTAGAGGAGCAGAAGGAAACCTATGACCTGAAGACCTTTGATGGCTGATATTGCAGTATCTGCTTGAGCCATAACTAAACAGTTTCAGCAGCAGGGCTTCTGAAGTCTTTCACTTCTGGTGTTAAATATATCTGATATGCAATGCTTTTCAGTTAAGTTGTGGATTCCTCTGTGCTTTATATCCTGCTTCCCTGCTGGCTAACCATCAGATGTAGAAATGGATCATTTTTTAACAGTTAAGCTTATTTTCCATACTCTGCTACAACCAGCCTTTGATAGGAAATGAAGCTGAAAAGTTATGATTATGAGAGGCATTCATCTCAGTTCAGTTAAATTATAAGGAACATTAGGACCAGGTGAGAGAGAGAGTAGCATCCTCTACTGATTAGTGAGAGGAAGTTTGGGGCATTAACCTTTATAAATTATGGTGACCTTTCCCAGAGGGATGATAACTGGATTCAGGGGAAAAGGTATATGCAGCGGGGGAGGAACTGAAGCTTCTGGTACCTGTTGTTATTTAATTGATGTGTTTCTTTAGAGATGAAACTCTAGCATTGAAAAATGGCATCTTGAGTATGTTTACAAGGGGAAAGTACTTGACAAGTGTTTGTAAAAGATCCTCTCTTTTTCTTCCCACTTCTTCTAAGCCTCAGAAGAAGAAGGGGGAAAACCTTTTCAGTGTCCCATCTGTGGTTTGGTTATCAAGAGGAAGAGTTACTGGAAACGGCACATGGTGATTCACACAGGTTTGAAGAGCCATCAGTGTCCACTCTGTCCTTTCCGCTGTGCACGCAAGGACAATCTCAAATCACACATGAAGGTAAGGGAAATCTTTACTGACAATCAAAATACTCAAATCACCAGTCAAAAACTGATAGTATAACAAAGCTATTTCATTTGTATTTGCAAGAACAAAATTTCCCTAGTTGTACTATGAATGATGCCTATACTTAAGACACCATAAAAAGAGAAAAAAATAATTTTTATTCCATTGCTTGCCTTTCTGTTTTATGCAATGTGGAAATTGCCTTGGGCTATGTCAATTTGGTGCAGCACAAGCTGTCTGTGACTGATTCAGTTCCAGACCTGGAAACACCAGAAGCAGGAATGTTGGTTGGGATGTGACACCACACAATCCTGTCAGTGCTGCTCTCCAGGATGCCAGCTAATAACCCTGGATGCCAATGCATCACGCTAAGGGCAAACCAACTTGGTCGGCTCTAGCAGGGATCCCTCCACTGCTTTCTACAGGCAGGCCTCTAGTTTTAACTTTTTTCTTGCTGTGGTTTTTAACTGCGGGCGCTTCAGCAGTGAATCATCCAAACCAAAATGAATGACAGATTATGCTGTAATGTTATGCTTTCAAGTGTTTCCATTAAGTTTAAAGTGTCTTTTAAACTCAGCCTAAGTTTTGGGCTCAAGTTGAAGATGACCTTTTGAAGGAAGAAACATCAGTGTTGATACAGGAAAATGTGAAAATGTAAAGAAACTCAGTGTCTGCTTAGCTGAAGTACTACGTGATCGCAACACAAAATGCCGGGTCTTGCAAGCTGTAGAATATTCTTGATAAAATAAAAAAGAAACCTGTCCTCCTAGCCCTTCAATAAAGAAGCTGAAGTGAAAAAAATTGCCTTATTAATGCAGTTGAGTTTTATAGTAATAGTGAAATGTTTTATTATAGTTACCGTTTTTTCTGGTTTAGATGAATCTGTGTAACAGAGCATCAGACTGGTGTGAGGGGGACAGAAATGCTTGTTCACATTTCCTTTATGCCATTGCAGAATCTGAGCTTACTAGACAAGAGTCTGGCCTTTCTTACAGTCAAGTATCTGTTTCGTTCAGTGTAAATTCACTGTAAATTCAGTGTAAATTCACAAGTAAAATTCAGATTCCTCTGGTCACAACAGCAGATCTTGCTGTGTTTTAGGTTGTCGCTAGGTCTGAAATCATCCTCCTAAGATCTGAAGGCTCATTCTTTATCACTTCTACTGTAGATCAATGCACTATTCCTAGGTATCCTCGGTGTATCATACTAACCCTTATCAGTCTAAACACTTATCATTGTTTATGGCCCTCGCCTTTAGGACTTGGTGTTCCATCTTGGCTAGGAGGCAATCCTAAGCAGAAGATGAATACATTGAATGGGACCAGAGCATGGAAAGAAAGTTTGGGGTTTTTTGATTGTTTTCAGCTGTTGACAACCTGCACAGAAGCATGCATCACCTAGAAGCTTGCTATTCCCTGGCGAAGACCTCTCGTTGTCCTCAGCTTTGTAAAGGATATCCCTATTGTTCTCTGCTTTTTTTTGCCCTATTGGCAAAAATTGTTATTTGAAGGTTGAGGGTCTACTCCTTCCTTTTTGGCGTGGTGATTTCTGCAGGTGGTTAGAGGTAGGATGTCGGAGAAAATCAGATGCTTTTTCACTGTCTCTGGGTATTCTCAGAGTGATGGCTGTCTGAGGCCCTTGTGCCCTTTTCTGCTTCCCTCGCATAATTAATGCTTTCATTAAGTGAGCCTCCATCTGCTAAAAACATACCTCCTTGTACAATCGTAGTATGTAGTGTTAATTATTTGGTAATATGTTGATTATGACCAGGTAATGCTCATTTAGAGGTCACTGAGGTCAGAGTCAGCCCCAGGTCTGCTCGACTCAGTTTGAGATTACAGCCTCCTTCAGCCTTACTGTGGAGGCCAGATCTGAAGTCTTCTCAATCACTGCAGTCCAGTCCTGCCCATGGTGGACTTGGGCATCTTTGCTGGTAAAACTGTCCCTATTTGAGGTGAAAGCAGTTGTCTTACAAAACCAGGTGGTTTGCATTTGGTTTTTGGTCTTACAGATAGATGTAAAGAATCACAAGCACAACAATCTGAAACATAATATTTTACCTTAGTTTCAATCAGTTTCATACGCTTTTCTCAAGTGACTAAGCCATTAATAAAATTATTTTCTATCACGTCAAAATTGAAGCGGGTGAATGCGGAAGGAGTGTGTTAGTCTTGTTTCAAAAAGTGTCAGACATAACTTGAACTCCCTTTGGTGGAAGTATAAATTGATAACAAGATTATAAATAAAAAATACCAGATTTCTTTTCTCATTATAAAATAGTGTTGCTTTTAAACCTATATGTATATGATATTATAAAAACTAGCACATATATAAGCCAACACCATTCAAAATGGACTGAAAACACATCAGAAATAGTACAGCACACTGGGAGCTACATAGGATGCAGTGTTCTTGTTATGACGGTTGGGTGTTTGAGTTTTCTTATTGTCTTGGTATCCTTTGGGAGCTACCTGGCCTTATCTCCTTCCTGGCAGGCAGGCCATGAAGGTGGAGCTGCTTCTGGCTCTCCACCCCTCTCTCCCTCCCCATGTGGCAGCTGTGGCTACAGGTAAAGACACATTTTTCAAAACCAAAAAGACCACTCAGAACTAAGGTACTGCTGTTTGTCATTCATTACAAGCCAACTTTTATTCCAGGATGCTGTAACAAACCAAGCTTTTTTCCTTTATGCTGCTCTTTGGTTTTCAAGTTTTGTGCTCTATTAATAAGGATGACAGGAAAAATGTGTTGAGGTATTTTGTCCAGCTGCAGTCCTCAAGAATCTAATTGTCTTGTCTTTGCTTCCTCCTAGGCAACATAGCCATGAGCTTGAATTGCCTAATTTTTTTTTTTTTTCTAGGCTCTTGTAGGCATTCTTCATTGAAACTGGTTATTTGGAGATTTAATATACCTGAGTGGTTTGTGTGTGTCCATATGAGCCTTCCTTACTGTGTGTATCTTTAGGCTAGTGACTAGTAACTATATAGTATATATATACTGTGTCATTTTATGAAAATTGTAACATGTCTAAGTCACTAAACCAGAACAACATTGCGAACATTTTTGGTGTCTTGTCCCCTGCTATGGAGAAAATCTTAATAGAGAACTGCCATGATTCCAGCCCTGACCCATATTCAGATCTGCATGTGCTACCCACCACATTGATGAAGTTTTCTTCCACTAAGGGCACTTTGCCAGGACCAACTCACAACTGGAGGCGAGGAAGTGAAAGGTGCAAGAAGGGAAACAGAAGGAAAGTTTCCACACAGGCCCACCACAAACAAGGGGGGCTGAGTAGCCTGCCTTTTAAGGCACGCAGTGTTAACTAAAATTATTATATTGTGTTTAGATTCCACAATGGTAGGCACCTTAGAAAAATCCTAAAATAGATACAGTACAGAATTTTATTAGTCTATTTTGGAGGCAAGTTGTAGTGCATGTATAACCACGAGTTTTGGTTCTTATTCCCAGTAATCTGGGAGAAGCATCTCAGCAGCTGATTCTGGTATCATAGTATGGTTTCCAGGGATGCTGAGAGTACTGAACTGAAAATGAAGCTGAACAAAATGAATGGGTAACTGAGAGAGGGGTCTTGTCCAAGCAGGCAGCAAGTATTATGCTTAAGTCTGTCTCTGTATTTATCAAAATACATATTCAGTTGGAACATGTTTTCCTCTTGAGAAGAGAGAGTATTTTATGTACTTCTTCACTAAGCAATGGAAAGTTGTGGGATAATTCAGGAAGATGTATTCAGGCTTTTCTGTTTTTCCTGGTAGAGATTAAAATTTCCTCAGAGCAATACCACAAGCATCAGTCAGACTTTGGCCAATTGGTGTCTTTGGATCATGCACATATCTTCCTCAGCAATTGGTGGACAGATAGGCTGTGAGATCATGCAGATACGTTCCAAGAAAGCAACAGGATATTAGCCTGAGCTCTTGGAAGGGGGAGTGAGGAAGAGGAGCATATGGCCAAAACCAATATCTATAAATGTTCCTTGTGCTGCTATATAGACAGAAAGTAGAAATGAGTGAGCTAGCTGTTCTAGCAGTGGAAAAGAAGCTTGGCTTTGTGAACACGTGCTGAAACATGATGGTTTGATAGAAAATGAGGAAAGAGAAGATGAAGCTTAGCAGGGAAGTTCGATGAGTGGTAGACAGGTCATGTGATGCTCAGCCACAGGATTTTCTTGCTTATGAAGAGGAGACATCTCAGTGAGACCCAGGTTAATGTTCCAGTCTAGTACAAAGAGGGTTGTAATCAGCCTTGCAATTAGGGAGAGGCTATTAATTACATGATAGTGTGAATCAGGAAAGGTCCTGAGGAATGTGGCCACGTGTTCGGTGCCCCATGGTGATTTGCTTTTCCCTCTTTCTTCCCCAAATAGTGACAGACAACTGAATAAGCTTTCCTAATGCATTTTGGTGAATTACAGGACTGGTTCTTTTTAAAATATCTGCACCTTCTTGGGAGAGGGAGGCTGACTGCGTTTTATGGGAGGGATTTTTTCTTTTTAACTTAAAGAGCCTTGGGAGGCAGCTGTTTTTCCATGAGCGCCCCATCAGCTGAGGAGGGAGGCAAGGCAAACTTGCACAGTTTTTCAACACATGAAATCTGTGCCCAGAGTCTTAGACAGGTACCACAAGTGAGTTCAAGTATCTCCCTTTTAATCTCACTTTTTGCACATGAGACAAAGATAAGGCAGGATATGCATTGATACCTTAAATCTTATTTTATTTTTTTTTTTTTCATCTAAGTCCATTCCAGCCCTGCAGAGAGACTTTTTTCTTCCCCTCCTTTGTTTTCAAGTAAAGCAAGGAAATAGTTTAAAAAAGAAAATACTGTATGAATAAGATATGCATCCTGAGGGGAAGGATCATATCAAAACTAGCACCATAGCACTAAACTTTTGAAAATACAATATTTTTTAAATGAGGAAATTTGTTGGAAAAGAGCATGAAATTAAAAAGCAGAGGGCACATGATAGATGTAAAATGGAAAGTGTACTCAGTTTTTAAAATGATAGCAAAAAGACCTTGTTAAATCCCACAAAAGACATGTGAATGCCTGTGTCTCATAATGAGAGGCAAGAGTCTGTGCAAAGCATTAGCCAGCTTTAGGGAAGGGGAAAGGAAAAGATCTACCTCAGCAGTACTACAGAATTACAGGATGTGCCTGTGTCACCATTTTCCTCACCCCTACTCCCATTGTACCCTGTCAGGTGGGATCACATGTATCTGTAACTGTGGCACATCTGTATGGCTGGTAAATCAGCAGGGATGTTGCTTTTAAGTATGAAAAGATGACTTAAGAAGTGTCTTATGATACCAGAAAAGTTACTGTGTCCACAAAAAAAAAGTAACAGAAAAAACAGCGCAATAATACAAATGATATGATGTGATAGGGACATGTGGTTTCTGTAAAAGAAAATACTGTGTTCCTCTACTAAGATGTTTTGAGCATGTCAGGAAAATCACAGACTTAAAAATCAGTTGAAATTTATTTGGGCTATAAAAAAAGCCTTTGGCAAAGCTTCTCACAGAGAAGCTGCCAAATAAATTAAGCAATGTGATGTACTATGGCAAATTAGAAATTCACCAACAGACAGTAAAACAAAGGGTAGGAAGGAATTAGCAATTTTAAGCATGACAAAAGGCTAACAGAGGGATGTTCCATTACTTAAAGTGGAATTGTGCATATTTTAGCAAATGTGATCTACACAGAGTGATGGCTGTGGGTAAGAAAATTATAGATGGTCCAACCTTATGTGCATGAATCGAGATTTAAAAAGGCAAAGCTTGAAAAGGAACAAAAGGAGGCTGGCTGACTGATAAACAAGGGTGCAAATGAAGTTATCGTTGGCAAATAAAAGGTACTGTACCTTGGAAACCAGAGTCTAATAATGCACCTGGCTGTCAGATATAATGAACTGTAACTGCTCAGGAAAAATATCTGGATATTGTTGTAGACAGTTCAATGAAAACCTTTTCTTGGCATGCGCAGCAGTGGTTAAAAAACATATTAGATATTTGAGTGTCTGAATAAAACAGAAATAACACTGAAAATATGACAATGTTACTATTAGCATATGGTATGCTGCCACTTATGGTCGCTGCATCAAAAAAGACATATGAGAAATAGAAGGGATTTTAAAAGCTGGCAGTGAAAATTACTAGTGGGATGGCAAAAAGGAACTCTCTTTGAAGAAAGAAGCTGAAAAAGAAGGGACTGACAGGAGGGTGAGAGAGGTGTGATCAGAATAATGCTTCATAGAGAAGATAAACTGAATGGCCTCTTTTTTTTCTTTCTTGTGATATGAGGATGAGGAGGCAGCAAGAGAGACTGGCAGAAGCAAAAATTAAAGATTTTGACCAATAGGTATCTTGTATCTAAGTCCTCAAACAAGGCCTAAAGTTTGTAAGAACAGTATAATTCTGTTGCAAGTTACTGCATATGTTATAGCAAGCACACACTGAAAAAACTACAGAACCACAAAATATCATGTGAGACTGGGCAGACCGTAGGGTTAAAATAAAGATGATACAAGTACTTTGCCCAGTCAAGGAGAACATCCGTGGTTAAAGGAAATAAACTCAGAAGCCAGAAGCCCTTAAGTGGTTCTGGCATAAGTCAAACAGTAGTTTTATGCGATTTTGAAAGAAGCATTGTCTATGAGCAGGTTGTGCACTGTGGTTTGTTGCAGAGAGATCCAAATCTGGCAGCAGCTGGGCTCAGACTGGCACTTTGGGAAAAACCTGCCAGCTGCACTCTTGTCTACTCCTGCCGGTGGTTCTTGCAGGAAGAGCCTGTTTGAGTCTAAAGCAGACATCTGATGGTTTGGGTAGCATTAGCACAGTGTAAGAGCCATTCTCTGCCTCATGGAGGGAGAAGGCAGCTTTTTGGACTGCAACATGGCATGGCCTAAATCTCCCCTGTGGCTTTCTGTGTAGCTCTACAGGGTTTCTTGTTTTTTATTCTGCAGCTAGTAGTTGCTGCCTTGACTTTTCACCCCAAATGGCATAGAATGGCAATTCTTGGCTCTTTTAGTTGCTGTGAATAAGAAAATAAGGGACAGTTTTTCCTTTAGAAGGATTTTAGCTTAGCTTTAGTGTTCAGATTTTTAAATTAATATTATTTATTTTTGAAAATAAAATAAAAGTTAAAATCTTCTGGTGGGAATGGACTCTGGACATTGGGGGCTAAATATTTGGCTTAATTGTTTTTTTCTTTTTTTCTTTTTCTAGATGTAAAATTTTTCCTTTCAATACTCAAAATATTTGGGCTCAAACTCTGTCATTCCTTGGCTGCAAGTTATAAACATACTTTATTTTAAGAGAGATCTATTGGTGATGCAGTTACTGTCTTTGGGCAGGAGGAAAAAAAAAAATCCAAATCAAACGAATCAGTGGCTCCTATTTTTTTTCATTCTCAAAAGATATTGCAGGGGTGGCGTGCCATACTCCTGGGGAGAGAAGGTGGGCTCCCACACAGGCTTTGTCACCTGACTGCAGCAGTGACAGCCTTCTGAAGGCATCATATTGATGGTTGCGATAAGGGCCTCTGGAAGATGTGGTTAAATACATAGGCAGGCAAATGTTGATTGAAGGGGATCCTGGAGAGAAACCCTGGCACACAGAATCTGTGGGTGTAAGAGATAAAGTTGCCATGGTGAGGGTGCTTACTGTCCTGAGTACATCTCTGTGTTGTCTGTGAAAAGTGCTTACACACTGCTGTGCTCACAGACCATCCTGCATCCAGTAGTGTAGACAGGAAATCTGCTTGGCATTTTCATTGTAACCTACTAATATTTAGAATTTATTGTGCTGCTCTTCTTCTGCAAGGTTGTTTTAAATCCGTGTTAGGTTAGCATTAGCTACTTTCTTTTTTTTTCGTTGTCAGGTGCAATTATAAGATTCCAGAATTGCTTTGTCTGTAAATGTCATGCTTATACAGTACTGAGAATGTCATTCCGGCCAAGAGAAATTCTCTCTTGCTATCTGTCTGTCTAGCCCCTGTTCTCCAGAGCCCTCAAAGAACCGCTGAATGAAAAGTTACACAGCACTGGTGAAATGTGTCTTCACTGAATGCAAAAAGCACATAAAGAGCGACAACTCCCAGGTTCCCATTTTAGCCAGCCTGAGTTGAGGGCTTGTGTAGAGGTGGGAATGCTGAATATGAGCTTGTGACCAAGTTCCTCTTCCTATATAGGGAATGAAACAGGCCAAGTCTACAACTGTGGAAAAGTCCAGCCTGAATTCTAACAGAGCCTTGTTTGGGAAATGCTGCTGTTACCCCAGAGCTCTTCAGTGTCTGCACCAGGACCCTTGGGATCTAGATCTCAGCTCTGCAGGAGACTGGAAAGTGCTGAAAGCTTTAGCTAAAGCAAGGTTTTCCAAGCTCCCTCATGCAGATCTGCAGCCTTCAGGGCTTTTGGACTCCCAGGCTATAGCAGCAAGCTTTGGATCTCTGTCACAGCTGGCTGCTTCTGAGCCAAGCCCAGGGAGCAGGGAGAAGGAAGAGTGCCACTCCGTAGGGTAGGGGAATCACACCTTGTTTGCCAAGAGTTCATCAAACTTCTCCATGTTTCAGGTGAAATATTTTGCATTCAACAAATTGCCATTTTCCAACAAAAATCTGTCTCACTGAAATGTTTCCAACCAACTCGAGTCACAAGTGAAAGCGAATGTGTGGAGCTCAGCTGGTGCCAATGTGCCCTGATCACATGTTCATGCATTAGTAAGGAACAAATGTATGTATTTGCCAGCCTTTTTGCAGGGAGTAGCCTGGAGTGCTGCTGTCAGGATTTAAAATTTATTTGTGAAGCTATAGCGAGAAGATTTTTCAAGAGACCTGCTGCTATTATGCTGGGCTCAGTTGTTCCTTCCCTTTAATGAGTACTGTATGAAGCAAGAAATTATATAATTATATGTATATAGCTTATACAGTTTAATGAGTGTGTCTGTTCATATAATATGTGAGCCATTATGTACGGTTGGATGGAGTTCCTTTTAAAAGGTAATCGGGATCGAGCCTGAGGATACCAGGCATTGTACTCATCCTGGAGCATGCAGGCTCTATGACAAAGAGCCTGCAGTCAAAATATGAGGACAGTGAGATTAACTGTGATCCTTAATTGACTGATAAACTAGAATAAATGGCAGACACCATCTCTCGTGTTTCTATTTCATCATAAAAGAGCTGTTTATTTTCTGGTAGAATTAATTTGCAGCAAACTGTTTCAATAGCTCCTTGGTATTGCCAGGTGCTATGTTTTCACTCTAATGATACATAAATCACTGATGGACATTGCTATGCAGGTTGGGGGTTTTTTTCTCGGTTGCTCTGAACAATTTTTATTAGGTTGCATAGTGTGATGTTTGTTTTTTAATCAAGAAAGCTATTAGTTATAGCTTGGAAGTCTTTTTGCACTGACAGGTCATCAGGATCTGGTTGTAAGGACTGTTTGATCCAAAGCAGACTTCATCATTTCCAAGCTGCAGAAACAGATGTTCCTGATTTTTTTGTTTTCACTTGAGTCTGATATTTATGTTCTTTGACTTGTGTGAAAGAATCCTACTGTTCCTGGTGTCTGACCACTTTCCAAGTGTTCAGAATGAAGAGTTCACTCATTAGTTAATATTTTCTTTTTTATTTTTTTTAATGGTGTGAGAAATGCCAAGTTGAGATTTCTACAATGCTATTAATCTGCTTGGCTTAATACATGCTTTTATCTTTCACTTCTTGAACCAGGTTCATCAGCACCAAGACAGGGGTGAAACCTTCCAATGCCAGCTATGCCCTTTTACCTCCTCCCGCCACTTCAGCCTGAAACTCCACATGCGTTGTCATCAACATTTCCTCAGGACAGAGTCTAAAGTGAAGGAGGAAATGCCAGAAACTGAGGTGAAGGGGTCACCACAGCTAAACAGTGACTCCTGCCCGGGACCACAGAGGGAAGGAGGTGGGCCTGACCTCTCTGGATCAGCATCTGTATCCAAAACGCCTGATGTGGCTGGGCAGCCTGCTGGGGGGGTTCCACCTTTACTGGTGAAAGAAGAGCCCAAAGATGACACTGGCGCCTCAGCTGCACCTTTTGTTCTTAGCACTGTCGACAGAGCCCCCAACAACACAAAGCTGAAAGACTCCTCTGACTTTGTGGCTAATACAGCATCAGCACTATTCAGCCAAGACATCTCTGTCAAGATGGCATCAGATTTTCTTATGAAGCTGTCAGGTAATTGAGCAGCCAGCAGCAGCATTGGCTGCTCCTTTATGGGCTAAGAGACACTTTGTCTTGGGTTTTCTAAGTCATGGAATTGCAATGAAAAAAACATTGTAGCTTCTTAACTTAAAATTTCTTGTTTCTTTTGATTGCAGAGGTGTATGATGGAAGGCAGAGGGGAAACAGTGAGAGGGGTTTTGCTGTTTAATTGCTGAGATTGGGAGTGAGAACTATTTATCCAGGCTTTTGCATTCATTAGCAATTACCTTGGCAAATCCCATGTGGTGTGTTTTCCAGGCACACCGAATACCTGTAGTTCTAGTTTGAAATCACTGAGGATCACCCATGTTCAAAAATTCGGTTCTTAAATTCTCTGCCTTTACCCATCTGTTAAAAAGGACCAATAAAGTATTGGTCACCTTCCTTTCTGAGTAGCATTTGAGGTCTAAGTAGCAAATACATGTGAACTGTGAATGTTACTGCATTTGGGTTTTGTTGTTAACACTTTTAAAAGAAGGGTAGTCCTAGAGATTAATGTACATCTTTTATTTTTTTTATGATTATTTTAATTGAAATTCATATCTAATGCAAAGCATGTGCGTAGTGTTTTTCCACTGTCAGATTATTGGTGTAAGAATGACAGCTGTATGTGAGACTGAAATGTAGGGTGTGTTTAGGGTGAATCTATTATATGTTATGTACTCTTTTATTGATTTGACTGAATACTTCAGAACAGTTATGTGGTGGGAAGGTGTCCTATAACAAATGTTTTCAAAATTGGCCTTGAATTTTTGAAGAGAAAGTGGGGGAAAATGTCACTTCTGTTTCACAAGCAGATGTCAGTCCCTATGCAAGTTGTAGGCTTTGGAAATAGAAGATATCCTTTTCAACAGAAAATAATTAGTCACCTTTCTTATTTAAATAGAAAGTAAGTTATATTTGAGCAAATTTTTTGTCAGATAAACTAAGGAATTAGCTCTGTCTTAACGCACAGCCTTGGTGAATCTACAGCCATTTGTCTAGAGAAGTTTTTCTGTCCTATCTGCCCAGATCTTTGTACTTCTAGAAGCACAGTTCAGTGAGGAATCGAGTAGAATGGGTTAATACATGAAATCAAGACTGAGGCTTCATGGAGCCAGCCAGGAAAAGAGGAAACAGCTGAGGGCAAGCAGAAGGTGAATTGGGCTGGCACAAGTGGTTTGCTGTGCTGGTTGGAAGAAGCCACAGGACCTCCCCCTGAAAAAAAAAAAAAAGAAATAATCTGTTGATATAAATTATTAGTCTGACTGACAAAAAGTGGGCAGGATGAGTCTGGTTTGATTTGCTTGTACATTTCTTTATTTGAGTTTCAAATTTGGACTTGGTATGAAATCCATCTTGCACTGTCTAACAGCTGTCCCACACATGTTGTTGTTCTGATGTGTATCTTAAAATTCAGGTTGCTATGCACAAAGAGGCTCTGCACATCAGCAGGGCTGACCTGGGGAGGGTAGTACTCACAATGGTTGCATGTAGCAACAATAAGAGCAGAGTGCAGGAAGAGGGGGGCAAGCCTGAAAGCTCAGGGAACATGCAACAATTTGGTGTGTGGCTTTTCATGTAGCAGTTGATGGGAAGCTGTTCACAATTTGGCAGATGGTCATGTTTTCAATGTCTGATCTATTGGCATCAGAGGAAGGATACAAATGTACATTATTCATGCAAAAGGCCTATGCAGTTATTTTATGGTGACTTACTAAAGGTCTTGAAACCTGACTTGTATGCACTGTTACCTAGCAACATGTTATAAAGTCGCCGGGAGAGCAAGATGTATCTGTAATTTTGTACGTGCGCATCTTTGGGTTAAAATGTACTGCCAGTCACCAAGTTTGCTACACAAAAAGAGCAATGTCAGAAAGAAAGGAATTTCTTTTCTTCTGAGATTTATATTGTGTTACATACACTTAGTTCATGCTTTTCGCTATAGAGGGTGAATAAATTTAGAGTAGAAGTAATTCTCTTTTAGCAAGTTGGCTGAGTATTAGCCGCAGCTTTGACGGCTTGCTCTGCTGAACGAAGTTCCTTTGAGTGATTTCTTTATTACGACAGTCTTGTTAGGCCCATCAGAACTTCAATTATTTGCCCTACCTTTCCAATGATATAAATCTTTTGACATCTCAAATTGTGTATGCCAATTGTAACAGCCAACACAGATTTTTCGAGACCAAATTATGTCAAAACAATCTAATTTTCTTCTCTGACAGGCCTTGTGGCTAAGAAAGAAGCAGCAGATAGATATATAGACTTCTGGAATTTGGCATTTATTGTTATTGAATATTGATGTTTTAAATGAAAATTTATTTTTGCTTGCCAATATTTATTGCTCCTCTTCTTGCTTGGTGTCAATTTGTATACTTCCAGTTTCATGGGAAACCTGCTGAAGTGCACCCATCACGTCTCTCCAGTTTAGAGACAAGGATGTCACATGTGACAGCATCAAATGCTTGGCACAAGTCCAGGTAGACATGTCTGCTCTGCCCCTGTCCTCCAGTGTTGGAGTCCCATCATAGAAAGCCACCAAATTCATCAGGCATGATTTGCCACTGGTGAAGCCACATTGGCTGTCACCAATCACCTCTTTGTTTTCCCTGTGCCTTAGCATAGTTTTGAGGGAAATAGAAATTATTGTAGTTAAACATAAAATCTCTGTAATTAGGACAAAAAGTAACAGGATTGTATTGCTGTAAGGATTAAGTTATTACCATTAGGAAAACCTTTCCCAAGTTGAGGTATTTATATCTCTAGGATAGTTTGGCTGGAGAGATTGTGGCATCTCTGCCACTGAAAAAATTTAAAACCACGTTAGATGGTTACCTGACAGATATGGGCTGGTCACATATTAGGCAGTAATATGGGTTACATCTGTGGATCTCAATCAGTGGACCATAGGACATCATAAGCAGTGGCAAGAAATGTTACCCAAACAAAAACAAGCAGCAAGCTGTAGAGTTGCAAATTGGGGAAATTTACAGATGTTCAAAGTTTACAGATGGCTCATTTGGAGTGGGCCAGAGATTATTTATGTGGCTTGAAACAGCCATTCAGGTTTTTTTCAGAAAGTCTCAGGGGACTTCTAGATTTAAAGAGATTGAGAAATACTGATGTGGATGACGTTTTCAGGACCACTTCATCCCCAATTCTGTGCCATTGCTTGCCAGAAAGATCTTTAGTTACGTGTTTTATTAAATAAGGTGTAACAGGAATCACCGAATATAAATCTAAAAATTAGAACAAATCTTATTTTTTTTCCAGATTCCATTCTCTAGGTACTAGTTTAAAGTAGGAGAGGCTTTTAAATTCACAAGAAATTTAAAAGGATTCTCTGAAGTTTTATTGGATTTATTTGTAAAGGCAATTAGCAGATGACTCTTAACATATAAACAGAAGAATGTTAAAGCATGGGCGTGTTTTTACCTTCAAATCTTCCTCCTCTGATTTCAGTAGGACTGCTTTCACACTGTAAGTTTTCCCAGTGTTTTGCTGTATCGGTGCTTTGCCAGAATGTTTTCCTCTCCTAGTCCGTTAATTCCATGTTGACACTTTGTAACGGGATTCATGTCTTAATTTGAAGAGTATTTGATTGTCCTGTTTCAAAGGTTTCAGTGGCAGACATTATATAACACATCTCTTTAAACCCTGATGTCCTTCCACCCACTTTTCAGGCTTGGGTGGTTTTTTTTGTTTTTTTGTTTTTTTTTTTGTAATAAAAAATGTCTTTCACAATGATCCAAACTACAATGGCCAGTGTACCCTAGTGATGTTATTACTGTGCCTATATTATGTGCTGCAGTAACTTTTAACATTCAAAAATAAATGAATCCCAGCAAAATGAATGGGGTTCTTGCACTATTGCTCTCCATGGGATTTTGTGTGGAAATAGTAATTGGTACACATCCTTCATTGCTGGCCTCTTTCCCCCACCTCTCTGTGTTTAAACAAGTGCATTACTCAATCAAGTAGGTCTCTTCATCTTGTAGAGTGGTGTCAAGTGTGCCCTGCTTCTGCTGTTCTTTTTGTGTTCCCTAAGATACTCACATGGAAAAACTTTAAAAAAGACAGGAGGAAGGAGCTAAAATGCTGAGGGTTTGCGGCTGGCCGTATTAAACCAGTTAGAAAACTGTTTTCTCTCAGTTTGTCATATCTGCTGTCACTATTGTATGAGGAGTCAAGTCTTTATTTTGAGAAATAAAGCCACCATGGGACTTTGGTGACTGTCTGAAATATTTGGACTTTGCACTCATGTTTTATCAACTGATTCCATTAATGGAATAATGAAAAGGGTAAATCATCAGACAGCTACATACAGCATATTAGTAGATAAGCTAAGTAATCACTTAGATTATTTGTTCTGTTTGGCTCTGCATTCCTTAAAGGTAACACAAGTAATTTAAAATGTTTTATCACTTGCCATTGACAGTACTGAACTGACTGGCTTGAACTCTTCAAACAGCTATTTTTAATAAAATAAAAGCATGTCCAATTAAATTGCCATAATTGATGGATTTGAGTATCAGGTTCCAAAGAAAAGACCACACTGTCTGTATTTAGGTTTCACAGTTTGATAGAATGTAAAATTTCAATTAGAATGTAAGTGCACAGGGCTGGCAATTATTGAGCCATATCCTTAATTTAAAAATACTGTGAATTCCATAATGCTGCTATCAGTGTAAATACCCCTGATGTCATCAAGTTCTGTCTTTCAAGTGTCTCTCCAGATTCACATTTTCCTGGTTTCCATATAGACATTTAGTTTGAAAAAGAATTGTGAAGGGGCAATAGCACATAAAACTTGGGCAAATAAAATCTTGTTCTAATCTTTACTAAGGGTGATATATCATCACCCTTATAATCTCTTTTCAGCAATTTCTAGTCTTGCATCCACCATCTCCCAGCATCCTTAAAATCACAGCCATCATGTTTTACAGCTTGAAGGAATATGTAGAATTTAGCAAGAAAAAGCAGTGTCGTCTCTGTTCTAATTCAGTGATTTAAAATGCAGAACAACAAACTCCTTTTTTTTGTGTACTCAGTCCAATACAACTTAAAATAAGCCAGCAATATGATTCTGGACCAGGTCTGTGCTTACAATTTAGTTTTAATGTTTACACAAACTCTCACACTTGGAGTATAGGACTGGACTAGGCTGATGGCTCTTTTGCTTCCCTGAATACACCATTACTCTGGGCAGAAGTCCTAGCTCATGAGCCTTTCTCTCACATCTATCCAAAACGGGATTTGAGAACACTGTTAGTTCAGTCATCTCTGGTTGTTTGTTTTGTTTTTTGTTTTCTTAAACAAACATAAAAGTCGATCTGGTGGTGTTTCTCTCCTCTGGTTTTGCACCTTTGTAGAGAGAAGAATTCCCATATTGCAAGTAATACTTTTCTACTCACAACAGATTCCCCCTTGCTCCATTTACTCCTTCCTCTCTTTTCTTTGGCTTCCTCACAATCTTACCTGCTCTGTTGCTGTTTTGGTTTTTACCTGGAAAGGAGGAGATGGTCTTGGCAGATGATACAACCTTGTTTAGCCTATGGGACTTTAGCTGCATAACAGACATCTTGGGGCGTTGGGAGGGATGTGTGGTTCTACACGTGCCTTAGCAATTTGTCTAATTCCTCCCTTCCACTTGGACTGGAACATGATGAAATTTTGAGGGCACAGTAGCAGGACTTGTCATTCTCTTTTGCTATGTCTCATTGTGTTTGATTCCAGCTCCCTACACACATAGCTGCTTTAAAGAAGATCAGGATAGTTAGCTGGCCTTTTCTTAATCCGTGCTTACACTTTTTAATGTACTTAAGCAAGGTGGTTTGGAAGACCTCATATTTTAAGTGGTCTTTTGAAGCCCAGGGGTGTCAAGTTGTGGCATCATCGCATTTGTGATTGTCTATTCTGCCATTGCAATGCTTTGTTAAAAAGATACGTTGTGATGCTGAACACCCTTGAGTCACAAGTAGCTTTTTCATTGGTAATACCCA
Source organism: Dasyornis broadbenti (assembly GCA_013397935.1). Lineage (NCBI taxonomy): Eukaryota > Metazoa > Chordata > Aves > Passeriformes > Dasyornithidae > Dasyornis > Dasyornis broadbenti. Next base: position 44,632 of record VZRN01005349.1, read on the forward strand.
TCCTGTCCTTTATAGCCCTATAAGTTAGTTCATTTGGCTGAGGGCAGAGTAGAGGGCTTTAAAATTCATGTGAAATTGATTGAAAAATCCTAGAAGGGTTAGGTAGCATGAGGTGCACTGGGACATCTTAATACTCCAGGGCAAGGGGCACTAAAAGGAAATGACAGACCAGCTAGACTGTCCTGCCAGATGAACAGTGTTTCTCCTTTTGGGCCACTTACAGTGTATGCAACCTCTGTGTTTAATAAGCTGAACATAATTTATCAGCCTGATTGGATTTCAGTCTGGAGATTCTCCAACAGGTTCCAATTCCATAGACTTTTCTTGTAAAGCAATTAGCTCACTGGGGGCTGCTGCTGCAGTGTTGGCACCCTTTTCTCAGTTCTTGAATGTTGTCACATACAAGCCATGGTCTCCCTGCAGAATGCCGATTCCTACCTGCACGTTTCAATTGCTAGAGAATAAAATAGATGACCCAAGTCACACCCTTTATTGACCACAGCTGCCTTCAGAAAGATTAGATGCCCTTTGTCATGTAACCCTGTCTTCCAAATACTGCAGAACTGATCTGTCAAAGGCCCTTGGTTGCTTTGGACCACTGCAGCTCACAACTTTCCATCTGGAATGGGAGGCTCTCTGTGTCATTCAGATGCTCTAACTCCAGTAGGACCTGGACACAACACTGTCATGCCATGGTTGCCATGCCATGGTGACTCTGAGGGAAATCTCAAGAAGACCAGTTCTATTTGCAGTGCTTTTTGCTTTCCCCTTTCCCCTCAGCCATGATGGGTTTCTAATCTCTGTATCTATAGTCTGGCATCACTGATCAAGTCATATGAAGGTGCAGTGATGTACCGTGGCCTTTTCATCACAGTTCTCCTAGACCCAGACTCCATGGATGCTTTTTCTCATGGCATTTTTTTGGGGCAGCATTTTTGTTGCGGATTCTGTTTTCTTCCTCATGTTCTTCTCTCAGACAGATGGAGCAGTGACCAACTTCTTGCTGATTGTGACTTGTAATATTGAGCTTGGCTTGGAAGTAATCAGTTCATTTTTCCTCTTTCAGTTAGAAACATTTTGAGCATTTAAAAATCCTCTTAAGTGGACTGATGGAGTTAGCAGCTTCTACCAGAGTGTTTCAGATTAGTGGCAGATGCCCAATGCTTTTCTTGTGGCATTTGGCAGTTTCAGGGAAGTGTTATAACTTTCATCATTTACTTTGCCAAATGGCTGAAACAATTCCAGTTGCCAGGAAGATAAAAATCAGCAGTCTGGAATATTCTTTGATCTGTGTTTTTTCTGGATATGGAATGGAACAAATGGAGCATTATCCACCATGCTTGAGAGATTCCTGCCTGTTGGTTTCATTTGCTACGTGGGTTTGTTTTGTTTCCTTACTGTGTATTTCAAAATTAAATTGCTGAGGTTTTTTTATTCAGTCTGCAGGCAACACATCTTTCATTCTGTCCTCACTGCTGTTCAGAATGAATGTAAATTAAATACAAATTAAGGATGTGTGTGTGTATCTATTTTTGTATGTAGATAGAAGATACTCTTCCTTCTGGGGAGTAATAATTTTGTCATTCAAGTATACTTTAATAATCTTCAACATATTCTTTTTAATTCTTGTCTAGTTCTAATTCTTTTTAAAGGATTCCTCAGTCATGGGATTTTTAAAAACTGGTCATAATAAACTTTTAATTCCCTTATTTGCAATGTTTTTTTCTTACATCTGTTTATTGTTTTCCCTAAAATGACTAGTGGATGCATCATACTTGCTGTTTCCCATGTGTTAGCAATTTTGTCTATAGCTGTGGATCCAAGATGGGACAGAGGCAAGAGTGGTGGGGACTTTTGTTGTTTAGGGGGTCTGGTTTTTTTTTATTATTGTTGTGGGGGTTTTTTCCCCTCTAGCTTTAATGTATGGATCTGATAGATGAAGCAACCTCCCCTTTTTCATTTGTCCTTTTATTTTAGGCTTCGTTTACATTAGAATCTGCTTTAGTATATTTCAAGAAAGAGTAAAAACCCTATTAATTGTAGCAATTGGCTTGAAACTGACCCAGTAGTTGTCTGATTTTGTTTTTATTTTCTGAAGGAAGAAAAATGAGGCAAATAACTCTTCTATTTTTGTGATTTATCTACAATTTAAATGTTTGATTTTTAGAAAACATCATCAGTTCAAGGAATGTGCTGCCAGTTAATTAAATAAATAAGACACTACCAGTGTCCTAAATTATTAATTCCCTCTTCTATCCAAAACAAAGCAACTAGAGTAGACAGAATCAGTGACATAGGTAAGAACAATAATATGGGATTCTTTTCCTTCATATAGTCCTGCCAAAGGCACAGCTTCAGGGCTTCCTCTGGGTTGTGAGACCTTTACAATGTTTTATTTTTCTCATAGGTGAAGTATTGTAAACACACAGAGTATACATATCTCATGAGGAGCACTTTTAGATTGTCTGATGCTGTGCTGGTTGACCTGTTATCAGCATGGTTTTGTTTATCGTTATCCTGGATGATGGCTCAGACGTGTGAGGAGGCAGTGGCTTCTAGCAGCACCAGCTGTCACAGCAGGAGAGCTCACGTGTGGGGTAGGGAGAGAAAGGGAAAGGTGGACAGAGGAAAGGAGGGAAACTTGATTCCTTCTGGATTTGTCTCTTTGTAGGATCAATTAAATTGGAAAAGACCTCTGAGAATGAGTCCAATCCATGACCAAACACCCCCTTGTCAACCAGACCATGGCACTGAATGCTACATCCAGTCTTTCCTTTTCCCCTTTACTTCAGGAACAGTGACTCCACCACCTCCCTGGACAGCCCATTCCAATGTCTAATCACTCTTTCTGAAAGAAATTCTTCCTGATGTCCAACCTAAACCTCCCCTGGTGCAGCTTGGGACTATTTCCTCTTGTTCTGTCGCTGGCTGTCCAGGTCAAGAGACCAACACCCACACGGCTACACCCTCCTTTCAGGCAGTTGTAGAGAGTGAAGAAATGATCCTGAGCCTCCTTGTCTCCAGGCTAAACACCCCCAGCTCCCTCAGCCACCTTTCATCAGGCTTGTGCTCCAGACTCTTCACCAGCTCTGTTGCCCTTCTCTGGACTCACTCCAGCACCTCAATGTTCTTCCTGAATTGAGGGGCCGAGAACTGGACTATCACTAAACTGTTTAAACTCTGATGTGACCTATCTTGAATTTTTTGGTCCTCTGAGCTATTAGAACTTGTCTTCATTTTAGCAGAGTGTGAGGATACCCTGGGATGAAGAGCATAGAGGCACCTCTTTACACCTGCCCATGGATTGGGTCAAACTGGCTGCTGACTTTTGGCTTGGTGATAAGAGGGTTTAAAAAAATGCTAATTTCTTCCAAAAGCACACCTTTTGATCCTTTTTCTTGTGGTAGGATAATCCAATAAGTGTCTGCCACTGCATATTATAGCACCTAACTCTTGAAATAAGTTCCTCGTTTAAGTCTGTGTTATTATATGAATTCTGTTACAGAGATTCTGTTTGTTTATGGATGTTTTTGCCATGGTCCATGGTTACAAACTTACACTGATCCATGTGAGTTTAATATCACCTCTATTTTAAATGGTGAAAAGAGTGTAGGCTTACCCAGCCAATAGTGCTTCCTCTGCCTGGTTTGCTCTCTGACCTGGTTCATGGCAGAGACAAGGGTAAGTCCACAGGTGGTTGTTCTCAGTGGGTCATCTTTACCTCTTCACTCGGACTCATGCTTCCTTATTTTCTGGGACAAATTTGAATTAATACCTTTTTGAAATGAATAAATTCAAAAGACCTCTTCTTTCCTCAATGTTCTCTGAAAGTTCAGGCAGAGTGCTCTCTCTGCATTGCACTCAGATCCTGGTGGAGGTATTTTTCATATCAGCTGGAGTGGCATATTTTAAAAGCAAAGGACAGCAGAAGGTAATTCAACAGAGAAGGTTTGGGTCTTTTGGTTTTGTTTTTTTCAATTTTTTTTTTTTTTTTTTGGTGACCATTCATCACCCCAGGTCAAACCCCATAATAGACTGAGGCTAGGATAAAGACAGCAGATGGAATTTTTTTGTTAGTACCTTGGTAAAGTTAAGATTGGCTTGAGAGCTTTAACCTGTATTTTTACGGGTTAAGGCATGTTTTAATGTTTCATATTTCTGCTTTTGCTCTCCTTTAAAAAAAAATGCAAAAGCAATTCCTAATGCTGGTAAAAGTACCTATAGGTCATGTTAAAAATTATACATATAAGGTAATATAATTTCTGAAGTAGTGAATAGAACTAATGTGTATATACATGTTGCTTATGTGTGCACTCTTTACACCACTTGCCTTAATCTTGTTCTTTGGTAATGGTTTGCCAACCATCAGGAAAGGAGGAAATTAAACAACTGTGAAATACAAACTGAAAAGATGTGTTGTGTTACAGGGTAATGTAGTAGCTTTAAAAATTATTAGCACACTCTCAAAGACAAACACAAAAAAAAATGAACTGTGTGAAAATGACCAAAAGCTCGAAGTAGCATATATAAGTGTCTAGTTTTGATAAAGATGGCAATTGTACCTCATATTTTAGAGTTTGGATCTCTGGGAAATGGTGAGCACTTCATGTTGGGTTCCAGGAATTCAGGTTCACTAAGAGTTTGTGGGGAATTGCTGAGAAGGAGAGTGTCTGAGGAAAAAAGCCAGAAAAGTGAGGAGACTGAGAGTAGGTAAGAAGCTGTGAAGTGGAGGAGAAAGTAGACCAAGGGTTTAAGCAGGTAAATGTTGCCGGATTTTGTTGGGGACAATGCTCTGTCTTTTGTATTTGTGGAGAGAGAAGTTTAGGGAGGTGGGAAAGATGTAAACTCGCCAAAGTTAATGGCACTCAGCGAGCCATCCACTGTTTGTTACTGGGAATTTAAAGTGAAATTTTGGTCAAGAAAAGTCACAAAGAGAGAGGGAAGGAAGGATCTTTTCATGGTTTAACATAAAAAAAAAAATTGTAGGACAACCCACTTGAAAAATAGTGCAACTTCTTTAGCCTTCTGCTTGTCATATGTCTGCCCATGAATTTATGTTACTTGGGCATGGAAGTGCTGTTTAAGAGCTGTTCTGGCTTCATCCATTCAACCAAACACTGTGCAAAGGATCTACCTCTGTTGAGGAGTATCAGAAAGACCCTTCAAGTATGACACTGCTCAGTGTGTAGATTTTAAACACCCCTCTAAGGTCTCCTTATCCTCCTCTGAGGCTGTACAGCTGCTTATTTTAAACGTACTCTCTTTTTATGGATATAGAGTTTGGAACAGTGCAGAGCTGTCTTCTGAAAATCACTCAGTTCTCTTTCTTAACATACCAACTTTTAGGACCTAAGAATTTGCTCTCTTTTCCCTTTTACTCCCCTCTTAGGTCTTCTATCTTTCTACTCTCATCTTCTGACTTTCTACCATGCTCCAAAAGCTTCATATGTCATACCAATGGGCTTTGCCAAATTTACCCTTATGTGAAATGATGTTTTAAACTTCCACCAAGCCTATAGAAAATCTATAAACCAATGACCAGGGAAGTGCTTTTAGAAGGAGTAGGGGCAAAAAACGTAAGAGAGGATGTTCTCTTGAGCTTTGGTACATGCAGTTGTTGTGTTTCAAAACTTCCCCTGCATAGAAAAGGTGCAGAAGTTTGTTTGCCCCTTGAAGCATCTTTGAGCACAGCTGGACATGTCTGCTTCTAGCATTTCTCAGGTTATGGTTTCTTCCTGTTACTAGCTGCTCCAGGATTATATATTACACCAAGTCTCATGTCTTTCCTTCTCTTGACAGCTGCAAATCAAAAAGAGCCCTTGACTCCTAATTTTAAAGTGAAAGAGGAGCCTAAGGATGAAGAAGCTGCAAGTTCAGCAGTGTCTCAGTCCAGCTACGTGTTCAGCCAAGAATCTGAAGCCTCAGCTCCAAACGTCCCCGAGGAGAAACTCAAGCCACAAGAAGCACAGGCAAATGTGATGAGGCAGGACATGTCAGTCAAGGCAGCATCTGAGCTCCTCATGAAGCTCTCAGGTAGATGTTTAATGTAATAATATTGAATTTCTTAATTTTTTTTTATGTACACTAGCAAGGTTACCTTGCAAGAAGGTAGGTTCAGCTTTAGTAGCAAGCCAAGGAACAATTGAAAAGAAGTGTGTACAGTGTTATGTACATGAAACATCTCAGTTTGGTGTGTAGCCACAGTATCTGATTATCTTTGCTCTGATTTTCAAATTAATGACTATTAAATAAGTCAAAAGAAATTATGTCTTAAAGCTTTCAGGTGCTGTAATTTTTAAAATGTATAAAACCATGTTAATACCAATTTATTCACATGTGTCACTTCATTAACACCATAAGAATGTGTCTGTACTTTACTGTACCTGACATAGCTTTATAAAATATGATTTTTTAAATGTTAGGTTTTTCTGACAATATATTGTAGTCAAAATTACAAGATTCACTGGTAAAAAAATTGTATACACAATTGAGCCAGCTTTCTGCATTTAGTAAGACCACTTGAACTTGTCTACATTGCCTTAGTGATAGATTCTTCTGCCAGACAAGGCGACAGTGTACACACATAGGTAGCGTTAAAGCTGGAGGGAGTCAAATAAAAATGCATGTTCTGCTAATTATGACTTGTCTGCCTGTCAGAACTGAGGTTTAAGAGAGAGTAAAAGGATTGAATTCTTCCCACTGGGATCAGGTTAAGTGAATGATGAAAAGGCTTTGAACTTCTAACAGACCAATTTTTAGGACCAAGACATGAAATTCAGTCTAGCAGGCTGGGTTTTGTGCTTCTGCACCTGAACTGAATCTGATAGATTTTAAGTCTTCTCCAAAACTGGGCAAGACTTATTTTTTTAATTATGCCAAAATCTTGTAAGAAGTGCTGGTGGAAATGCTTATGCGTTTAGTAACTTCTGAGATCCCTGTCCAGCCTACCTGAAATTATTTGTCTTGATTGGGTACTGTCAGCCTTGAATTTGAGCTCAAATTTGTAAGTCAAAGACTTAAGGTGACAATGATCTCCCCCATAAAACGTGTAATTAATTCACTCCTATTCATACCTGCACAGTTCAATTTGCATAAGAATTTGAATCATTGATTTGCAAGCCTTCCATGTTAATGGTGTAAAAAGTGCTTCCCAAGTACAAAAGCAGATCCAGAGCAGTGGTTTCCAGATTTTTCAGGCTCCCGAATACTAAACATTCGGTTATTGGTGTAGTTCGCTGTTGCTGCTAGCAACTTGTTTGAGTGGGGTGTTTTGGTAACAAAACTTTGCAGCCTAATGAATGCTAAGCTGGGGCTATTTTTCTTGGTGCATACAAGTTCATGTAGCTTTTTTTATAAAGAAAGAGCTCAGTAATTTAATGTTTTGTCAAGTACTTCAGAGACACAAGGGTTCTGGATTGTCAGTCTGGAGTTCAGCACTAGCAGGCTGTGTTTAAATAGTTTTATTACTGACTATTCTGTTTGAATATTTGTGCCTTAATTACATGTTTATATAAGAGAAATCCTGCGTGTATAAGATCTTGGTCAAGTCTTCAGCTCACGTGTGGACCTCCTAGGCTTTAAAGGCTGTAGTAAGAAATACACCAGTGTAACATTTCTCTTATGATCTCTTAGGAACTGAGCAGATTCTGCTGACAGTGGTCTTTTTGGATAATTTGTAGATTAGAAGGTGAAGAGTGACTAGGATTTATGGAGTCGGTGCTGCTGCTGTTGGTATTCCTGCATCAGCCAGTGGGTGGGGTTACACCCAATTTGTCACAGTTTTCAACTTGCACTTCCCTGAGTTACCATCTAAGGCAGAAACTATAGAGGAGGAAAATACTGAGATACAGTTTAATGGAGGAAAACTACAAGGAAAATCTAAGGTGGATGGCCTCTTTAGTGGGGATTTTTTGGGATTTTTTTACTCTTTATCTGGTAGAATACTCCTAGATCACTGTTGACTTCCCAACCTACCATAAGCATTCTGCAGCTTGGTTTTGGTGACCTAGAACTTACTGAAACAATTAAGTCACTTCTTCATAGAAGGGACCTTAAAGATTACAGAATCATTTAGGCTGGAAAAGACCACCAAGATCATTGACTCCAGCTGTTGACAGATCACAACCTTGTCCTGGGCCACAGCACTGAGTGCCACATCCAGTCATTTCTTGAACACCTCTGGGCACGGTGACTTCACCACCTCCCTGAACAGCCCATTCCAATGCTTGGCAGCCCTTTCTGTGAAGAAATTCTTCCTGATGTCCAGCCTGAACCTCCCCTGGTGCAGCTTGAGGCCATTTGCTCGTTGCTGGTTGCTTGGGAGAAGAGACCAACCTTCCCCAGCTACAACCTCCTTTCAGGGAGTTATAGAGAACAATCATCTGGTTCCAATCCCTCTGCCATGAAGAGGGATATCTTCCACTAGACCACATTGCTCAAAACCTCATCTAACATGGCCTTGAACTTCACGGGATGGCGCATCTACATTTTTTTCCTGAGCCACTTCTTCAGATTAAAGGGAAAAAAAGAACAAACTACCTTCTTTTTCATGGTACTGGAAAGAAAATAAAATGGAATGAGTGTGTCTTGATGTTCTACTGTCTGTGGGAAATCTTCAGTCAAGTGCCCTTGTTAGATTTCATATATTTTATAATTGGGTTTAAGTCCTTCTGGGCTCTATATATTCTCAGTAAGAAGTGAATGATTTACACTCTTTATTTTCACTTTCTTCTGTGTAATGCTAATCACCAAAACCTGCACCACATACAAATTCAGCAAGGGATTCCCGACAAAATAGTATTGTGCTTCCTGCATTCTTGACATACGTGCCGCTGTTATCCTCTGAGCAAGAATATTGCTGATTGTTCAGCCTTGTGGGAGGGAGCCTCTTGGGATTTGGGCACAGACCTTGCTGTCTCCTTCCATGCAACAGATACACCGGTTTATGTTTTTCACTGGGAAATCTCTTCTCCCAAACAGAGATAGTGTTGCCAGCTCTTAGGTGTATAGGGAGGCCTTTCCAGCTCTGGAGCCTGGTTTGGTCTGGTGCAGACTGTAAGGTAGATTTACTCCATATCACCAGCCCCCTCTCAGCTGCCACTTGTCAGCCACTCAGAAACTACTCTAGAGCTAGGAAAAGTTAGGAGAATGAACATCTTTTAGTGAAGGAGAACACCAACAGAACATTTGTTAGCTGCCATTATAGAAGAAGATGTACAGAAACAAGAAAATCACACACAGTGGTCTATTTTAGTTCTACAAGACAAACCTCTCTTTCAAGCAAAGGGTGCCATCCCTGCAAGATTTTAAATGCCTATTAAATATTGCATAAAATCAGTTAGAAGAAATGTTAGTAATGTATTTCAAATACACCTGGTTTTTACATTCTTACCAGTTCTCTGTCGTGGAAAAGCTAATTTATTTCTCAAAGTGTTTAATTAAGTGGTGCACTCAGTGATTCCTGGTGAGTTTTATACACTTATTCTTGTAAATTAAAAGGTAGGTTTCAGAGGAGACTGAAATTTAAAATAAATATTTGCATTTCTGTGCCAGTGTTACAGCTGAAAAACTCATTTTATGTTGAAATAGTCAGGCTGCTGATATGTTTGGGGCATGTATTAGCTTTTAGAAGCATACAGTGTTTTGGCTTCTTGTCCAAAAATGAATGTATAGGTGGAGTATAAAATCTATCCCAGGTATTAGCACTTTTTAAGTAATGTTTTACCCAGTGACTAATGCCCTTGTCTTTCCTAGAAGCGTTGTCTGAATCATATATGCCTTTATTTCAGCTATATCCTGTTTTTGAAATGTGTTCATTTTGCATTTCAGCAGTAACTCCGGTTGTTCTTCTCTCTTTTTTCAGTGGGTCAGTTCCCCAGGTATTGCACATATCCTTGTTATCCCTAGCAAATGCATAACCTTTGTACTGTTTGGTTCCTTCGGACTTTTTTATTCTTAAACCCTCGGGTCATACAGTGTTTTCTTGTAGTACACCAGTACCAACAAAGTGTCTTAATTTTGGGTTATCAGTACATGCAATTAGTGTATACTTGCTTCATTACCTCAGCACACCAACTGAAGTGTTGCCTACAATTGATTCCAAAAGCATTCCTGATCAACTCCATTTATTATCACCCAATTATATGATAGTTCCTCTTTTTGGAACAACTGGTTATTGCAGGTGGGTGTGATGGGTTTTTTGGCATTTTTTGATTAAGCCTTTATTCACTTAAAAATGTTTATGGCCATTTTGTATTTCATGCCTTGTGATTAATTTTTTTGACACTGTATCATACATTTAATTGAAATCACATGGATTAGAACGACTATTTGAAAAGAGTAAGACAAGGAGAAAAGAATGATAGTACAATTCTAGCATAAGGTGAAGGCCAGAAGTAACGGTGCTGCATATTTCTTTTTCATAACACTGTGAACTGCTCTGGGACATGCCTGTGTGGAGTTAGGCTGCTGTCTTTGGAGATCGCTGTTGCCAGTACCTCATGAGAGTCCCTGCACCTGGATTGATTGCAGGAGAGCTGTCAAGGCTTCATCCCTGCTTAGAAAGCTTTTGGTAATGGGCTGCGGAGGGAAAATACAGGGAAGTGTTTTGTTGCTTGGTGCTTCCATAGAAGCCCAGAACATAAGTGGGGAAGTGTATGATCCAAAATATGACTTTCTCTTGATGGGAACTAGAGAAATGGCAAACCATGGCAAGTCACATAACCAGCTTAAATCCTACTACTAGCCATGTGGGTTTTGTTGGGGCTTTTTCTGGTTTGGTTTTTTCTTTTTTAACCAGGTTTTTCAAATAGGGTCTTACAGGTAAGCACTGTAATCCTACCATTTAAATGGAAGGAGCAGCAGATGTCTGTCACAACTCTAATTAGTCTATTGCTTTAATTTGCTCCATTTTTCTTCCTTGGCTCGCATTTGTGTGAAGCAGCTTGTAGTTGCAAAATTAGGTAACATGGGAGTTCAGAGGTTCCACTTTAACAAATATGAGCCATTTCATGATTTTTTTTTTTTAATGCAGGATCCTGTTACATTGATTCATTGACATTGTCTTATACAAAGCAGTCGTTTGAAAAAAATACTAGCAAAATAAAGCATCAAGCACAGCGCCCTAGGGAACGTCAGATGTTCCTTGTTGTGTCTCTGTAGCAGAACCTTCAGGGCTCACCAACTGTTCCCTACCTCTGAGGTTTTATTTAAGCTGTTTTAGGGCATGTTTATTTCTAGCAAATCAGAACAATTAGCATAACAAAACGCCAGATTCTCCATGCTGAAAGCTTTTGAAGTTCGTGCGAGTTGACCCACTAGTTACCCCTGTCTGCTTCATTGTGGAGACAGGTACATGAGTCCAATTTATGAGACATATGGGAAAGGCTTTCTTTTCTAAGTTGATTCATAAAGTTGATTTGTAAAGCTGATGGGCATTTCAGCAAATATGAGCAACTTAGAATTTTAGTCACAGGGTGAAGTTTTAAATAAAATGGTGGGAAGAAGCATGAATGATTTAACAAATATTCATTTGATTTTGGCAATGCAAGGTTATTGGACAGCTGTCGTATCAGCAAAAGCAATATTTACTGCATGACTTGTGTTTTTATGAAATCTATCCAGTTACCTTTGACTTCTATCTCAAATAAGGGGAAAAGCAGACTGTGCTGCATTAGGAAGGGCATGTTCAGTGTCCCTTCAGAGCATGTGAGTGCTGCGTGGATTCACAGAATGGTCTGGGATGGAAAGGACCTTTAAAGGTCACCCAGTCCAACCCCCCTGCAATGAGCAGGGACATCTTCAACAAGATCAAGTTGCTCAGAGCTCGGTCCTACCTGACCTTGAATGTTTCCAGCGATGGGCCATTTACCACCTCTCTGGGTAACCTGTTCCCATGTTTCACCACTCATATTGTAAAAAATTCCTCCCATATGTAGTCTGAATCTACCCTCTTTTCATTTAGAACTATTACCCCTTGCCCTATCACAACAGGCTAAACAGTCTGACCTCACTTCTCTTACAAGCCTGCTTTAAGTACTGAAAGGCTGCTGGAAGGTCTCCCTGGAGCCTTCCCTTCTCCAGGCAGAACAACCCCAGCTCTCTCAGCCTCTCTCCACAGGGAGGTGTTCCAACCTTCTCATCAGGTCCACCAGGTCATATCTTCCCTATGCTGAGAGGCATTGAGGGAACTGAGCCTGTTCACTCTGGCACAGGGGAACTAAAGGCCAATCTAGTTGCAGCCTGCACCTACTTGAAGGAAACTTTGAAAAGTGGCGGAGTTAAACTCTTCTCCCTGGTGGCAGATTGTAAAAGAAGGAGTAACAGCTGCCAGCTGCAGCTTGGGAAGTTCAGAGTGGACATTGAGAAAAAATTCTAGTGCTGCATCAGAACAAGTGTTATGTTCCTTTTGACAGTTCTGCAAGATAAACCTGCAGCTGGCCTAGTGCTGAAGCTTCATGAAATAATTTTGTTTGGACTTTCAGGGACCTTCAGGGTCATCCATTCCAGACCTTTGCTCAGAGCAGATCCAGCAAGGACAGGCTGCTGAAGGCCTTACCAACTTTTGAATGTGTTCAGGGATGGAGAACCCAGCTTCTCTTAGCAATGTGTGTCGATATTTCTCCATCCTGCTGGAAATTTTTTTCCTGTACGTATAAACAGAATTCCCCATGTTCCAACTTAATCTGTTGACTCGTAGGATCACTGTGCATTTTTGAGAGAAGTCTGGCTTTAGCTTCTCTACACTTTCCCTTTATTCCTTAGCGAGTTGTAGACAGCAATGAAGTATCCCCTTAGTGTTGTTTTCTTAAGGCTGAACAAACCCAGTTCTCATACTTGCTCTCCTCTTCTGTCTTGCAGCAGCCCTCTGACTACCTTGGCTGCCTTCTACTGGACATGCTACAGGATATCAGTGTCTGTCCTGTACTGGGGAGCCCCAGATAGGGCACAATACTCTTAATGCAACCTCATAAGTGCAGAACAGAGGGTAGGGATCTTTTCCCTCTGCCTGATGGCCGCAGATCCGATATTGTGGCCCAGAACATGGCTGGCTGTGGATGCCACAAGGGCACTTGCTAACTTGTGCACAAATGGGGTTGGATTGAGGTAGTCCCAACTTTCAGAGAGAAGTATCTTGAACATGGTCATTCTAAAACTTACCAGCTTCTGTCCTAGGTTGGGAAGAGGTGTTGCCTAAGGCTAAATTTCAGAAGTGCTCTTTCTGCTATACCGTATTGAGGTGACACTATCAGGCCTTCAATGATAAATGTTGTACCCTGAGCTTTTAGGTAGCACAAGAATTGTTCTACATTTCTGTTCTTCTATGTTTGGAGGGGTTTTTTAGCAAGTACCACCACTTGGTGATTTCTTGCACTTGTGAATGCCAGAGAACTTGAAAATTGTGGAAGAAATTGCTTCCCCCTGGAGCAAGCCTGTCCAGCACTCTGTTTTTCATATCTGATGTGTCAATGTGAATAGGATGACATTCATTAAGGGTTTCATAGATCAGATGATTAAAAGTTACAGTGCTCTGTAAAGAAACAGCATCTCTGTGGCTTGATAAAGTACAGGTACACAAAATGTATAAAATAATTTTCTTTTCTTAAGGTGTTTTTGTATCACAAAGCTAATAGCAGAAAAAGACATATTAGGTGATTTGGTTCATCTTTTGCCAGATGAAGTGTCTCAGCACTGCTGTGCTATTATTCTGAGCTTCACCTGGGTTAGTTTTGAATGAATAGCAGACTGTGTTTTGGAGGTCATGGTCTGTATACTTCTGAGACATTTGAGTCTTTTTAGCCCATGGATTTTTGCTGTACTATTACAAAAATCTGACTTGAAGAAAAAAACGTGGTTCTCATATACTAACTTCATATTCTGATACATTACAGATTATTTAACCAGCCCATCTACTAGGGTCTGCTATAAAAGTCAAAGATAAAATGATTTTCATTATTTGAAGCAGGAGACCTTTTTGTGTACCTGTACTTGACTTGAAAAACTTTAGCTGAACTATAACCATGTGAGGATACCTATGTAAAGGAATAAGGGTTGCCACCTTATTCCACAATGAACAGCACAGAAGGGAAAATAATCTTCAAGAAGTTAGAGTTTGACTGCCTATATGGTGAGACAGATATGGGCATAACCTTAATTACAGTATTTTGTCAGCACAAGATCTAGCACAGCAGGGTTTTATGCCTGTGATTGCTGCTTGTGGGACAGACTGACTGTGTTTCGCTTTCATTAGCTCTTGTAAAATTATCAGAAACCCTCCTTCAGTCTTCTCTTTGTGTGTTTGCTTTTGGGATTTAGAGTATGACAGAATTCACATTTGGCAGGGACATTCTATCAGAACAAAAGGGTGCAGCTGGAAAGATAAAGGTCAAAGGAAATGATCAAATATGTAGATTTAGTTAGGGCAATTGGACTGCTCGCTGATGGTGAGGGAGAGAAGGTCACTGGTATTGCTTGACTCTTGCCTTAGTTGGGGTCCTATCAGTTTGTCTGATACAAAAGCATTTGCAGGACAGGGAATTAAACTGTGTGGAGCAGGAACAGAAATAGAAAGAATATTTTAAAAGCAGAGAGAGCAGCAAAGGTCAGCTTGACTCTGCACCTAAATTTGGCAGCTGGGTGCAGAGCTCTGTCTGTCAGACATCTGAAGAACTCATTTGTTTGTGGAGTTACCTGAGCTTTTGATTGACACTGTTACCTGATGCGTTCCTTTGCTGCTCTGTGTTCATTTTCAATGCACAGCATGCTATTTTTACACTTTTAAACACAGAGGCAAGCTTCTGTGGTTTTATAATAAGAGAGTAATGGAAGCTTTAAACAAAATTTAAAAAGAGAAAAAATCTTCTTAACAGGATTTAAAAAAGGCATTATGATATTTCTAACTGGTCTTCAGCTGAGAATTCACTATAAAAATTTCTGAAGTCTGAGAGGTATCTGTGGATAGTAGATGGTAAAGGTTTCTATCAATGTTTATATGTGTCTTTTAAAGGTCACAAAATGTCATAAGAAAAGATTGAAAGCACTTCCATGTAAATTGTTCCTGGAACATATCCAAGTGTCTTTTATCTCCTGGCTTCAAATTATTATTATTTTTTTTAAGATCTGTAGGAAGTAAAGCCGCTTTTTCTCTACTCCAGGAATGTGGGGAGAGGGAAAAACCAAGGTAATGAAAAAGTAGTTGGTGACACATATCAGTTTAATTTTAGGTAGAATGCTTATGCTTTCTGTTCATCTTTTGCTGGAGTTGACAACATTACACCAACCAGCTGAGGAGCTTGAGGATGTTATTGGTGATAACCAAACCATGTTTTGGTGCCTCTGAGATCCATTGTGATACTGGGTATTTGAAAACAAAAGGCCTGAAACTTTCACACTTGGAATAAAACGTGTGAAGCTGACACACTCATATATGAGTCAGAGATGATGGGGAAAACAGAGAGAGCAGCAACAAATTTTGTTGGAACAATTCCTTACCTGGGTGCCCCTTCTGGTATTTAACTGTGTTCATGCATTTATTTATGTTCTTGGTTCTCCAGGCATATTGCCTTTTTAGGCTGTTTCTGAAATTTCTGGTCAGCATCCAGCCAGCAGAAGCAACACCTCGTTGAGCAGTTCTGCCATGATACCGATGCCCTTTCAGGAGTGCTCTGAGTGAAAATCATTAGGGAAAAAAAAAAAAATCATCTTTCTCTGAAACTAAACTGAGAATAAATTCTACAGGTTTTCAACTTCATTTTTCACAGCAGAAACTCTGAAACAAAAGATTTGTATAGGTATTTGGGGTGTGGTAAACAAATTACCTTGGAGCCTTGATTTTCAGATTTTAGATCTTTTATTCTGAAGAAAAAATGATCACTTACCTTGCAGCCAAACCAAAGCATTCAGCAACACCCAAGGAATCCCAAGTGTAGAAAGTGAACTAGAAATTGGCTTCTAGAATATGGTTTTGTTTGCTAGATCTGGGACACTGGAGAGGAAGGTAAGGAGGGGAGGATATGGACTTAAGAAAACTAGTCATTATGGTTAATGGACCTTGTAATTTATAAGTGAGTATCTGTCAGCCTTGAGAAAAGCCTGAGCCCCAGAATACTCTTCTCATCTTGAAAGTTTGTGCAGGTGTAACAAAGAGGTTATTCATATGGTTGTCTGAAATTTTCCATAAAAGAGAAAGAGAGTGGAAGAGGAGAAGATGATCTTCCTCCTCTGCCCCTATCCCCATATTGATACTTCTGACTGTCGGCGCTGGTACTTCTGCTGATAAAGAGTAATTTGGAGTTTGTGTAAGAGGCCTTCAGTGCCCCACCTTAGGAGAGCTGGTGTGTAGTTGCAACTTCATTTGATAAATAAAACAAAGCTTCGCTAACTGGTGTGTCATCACACACTCAGTATTCATAGAAATTGATGTAACTCTTATATTTGCAAATACGCAACTGTTTTCTGCTCTCTAGTTTGAAAAATTATTTTCAAGAGATTGCTTCTATTTATAACAGCCAGAAGAATACTGAGGCTGTCAGCTGCTTGCTTCCCTTCTCATTTGCAGGGATACGGAACACAAATTATAACTTGGTAATTGTGATTTCTGCTTTGAGCGCTCTGAAAAATTGCAGCCTAATTAAATAATTATGGTGGTTGTTTATTCTTTTTTTTATTAAATACATATTTGCAGCTGAGAGTTTCAAGGAAACCCAGATGGTAAAGATAAAGGAAGAACCAATGGAGGTTGACATCCATGACTCACAGGCTTCGGTGTCACCCAGCCAACCCAGCCAAAATGTTGGCTACAGCACTTTATTGGGACGAGACATCAGTGAGCGCATCCAGAAGGCACCCGAAGGCCGTGTGCTCCCAGAGAGAAATCTGTTCAGCCAGGATATATCAGTGAAGATGGCATCTGAGCTGCTCTTCCAGCTATCAGGTAAAACCAGTGCAACTTGTCAGTAGCTGAAGTTAAAGAACAAAATGAGACTTTTTGTATAACCACAAAGTTCTATGAAAGTGTGAGATCACCAGGGCTGAAAAATAACAGGAGTTAGAACCCTCCTACCCTCAGAGTTGAAACACAGAAGCCTTGCCAGATGTCCCCCATGGTTTGCACGTGCTTTAAAGCACTGTGGCAGGCAGGTCAGGTTCACAGTATTTCAACTGAGTTGGAAAAGCCAGAGTTCAACTCCTGTATTTTTGAAAGCTAATTAAATAATTTGTGATGACTGGTTTGATGCCGTTAGAGGGGAGTCTGCAGATGGCAGTTCCTGGCCTAAGTGGCCAGTGGCTGCAGGATGCAGCACTCCTGGGGCTGCACTGCCCACTTCTCTTGGCAAAGAAGGTGAATCTCATCTGTCACACAAAGGCAATGGGACCAGCACTGTCTTCAATGAGCACTTGCTTTGCACACTCTGCATGGAGCAGTAACACTGACGTGTGGAGCTGAAAAAACTTGTTGGGTGTTAGTTTAAATAAAGTTATGCTCATTCTCTAATCATGCTGGAGCAATTTACCCTAAATTTCTCTGGCTTATGCTGTTACCTGAAAGCATTAAAATGGTTCTGCTGAATAAAATCTGACAGAGAATATATGACACATGCTAATCACAAAATCCGTGTGTGTTCCTCTGCAGAAAAGGTGAGCAAAGAGCACAACCACAATAAAGATAACACCATCAGAACCACAGCCAGGTAAGTACAGCCCTTGGTTACCTGCAAAGCTGCACTGCAAATACCATTGCTTCGTTTTGCTTTGTATGCTCAAACCTGTCTGTCTCCTGCAAATGTGACCTGATAGTACAAATGTAAGATATTTCCATGAGTAATGTAACCTGTATCTGAAAAGTTACAATTATAGATCTGATCGCTTAGGGTTCATGAGACAAAAGCCCTTTGGACCAAAATGACTGTTCTCCTCTGATCAGGTATTCACACATCATTTTAAGAATTATTTATTCTATTTCTTTCAACAAAAACTGAAACTTAAAAGAAACTGCGTGGTACATGCAGTGCTTGAGGGAAGACCAGGCTGACAACTGGATTTTAAGGCATGGACCAATGTAGAAAGGGGTGATTTTGATTGTCTTCTGTCAAACTAGATTTCTTTAGAAAAATTTCAGTTTAGTATTTCTGTCATCTCAATACATTCTAGAGATGAATTTTTAAAAGTCTGACTGTAAGACAGTGCTAACAAAACATTTCTTAAAATTACAGTTACATTATTACAATAATTTAAACTAAGCACGAATTAAAAACATGATCCTATTGTAGCCTGTGCTGTTAAAGAAATATGCACTTTACAGTACTGTGGCTGGGAACAAACCCACAAGGTGTTTACATATCCATGAGCAGCGAGGTGAAGTGTCCTCATGGGAAAATTCAAAGCTCTTATACAGTAGGTGGTAACTGGAATTGGTAAAGACTTAGGAGCCCTTGTGAGGGCAGGAATTGGCAAGGATACATTTATTTCCTGCCTGGAAGTTCCCTAATTATTGTGGTTGGGTTGGAGGCTGAGCACATTGAAGTGATGAAGAGTCCATTCAAAGACAGAGTAAGAGCTTCCTGCCTCTGCAGCTCCTTTACAGAAGTTCTGAGTGCTAACTTAAAACAACTTTGTCCAGACAAAATGGAAAAGCATTTCAGTTGCAAAGGAAAGATCTCTAAAATATATTGTACTTAAATTTCTAGGCCTATCCAATTCATTCGTGGTAGCTGCTATAAATAACTTGTTTTTAATAAACTGACTGACTCAGTAAATGTACATTAGGGACTTTTTGATGTTACAAGTTGAAAGATAATTCAATCGAGCTTTTAACTTCTGGTTACAGTGAATGCTTCCCATATTTGCTAGTATGGGAATTTGTTGGATATGCACCCTGCACAGCCTTTCTAAGCTACTTGAAAAGCATAAGCCTGAGATACAGAGATAAGTGCACATATTGTCCAACTACTCATTAACCATCCAGAGTGAGCTTGCAGGGAGGGGCTGACAAACAGTTGAAAATAGATTTCAGTGCCTCATGATATTACCAGCAGGACTGGTGTTAGAATCCAGAGCTACTTTTGGATCTATCAAAGATAATTCCAATTGGAAAGGTTGAGGACAGTTCAAAGATAACTTGCCCGTCTTCAGGCTGCCAACTTTTAAGAGGGTAGCACAGTTGGCTGTTGTCAAACTTGCATTGAGCTTTACTGAGATGTCCTTAGAATGGCTGCTACCCATCAGAGCATGAAATGCTGAGTGCCTGGTTCAGTTTTTCTGGGTGCTTTTCTTATCTTGCCTATTTATCAACAGAAGACATGAATGAGGAGAGCTTCCTAAGGGGGGAAGTGAGTCAGTGTACTAAATCCTGCAAGTTCAAACAGATTGACTTGAAAGACCTTGCCAAAAAAAGAAAAAACAACAAAGAAAACAACCAACCCAGCCCAAACTAAATAAACAGCTGGAAGTCTTTACTGGTAAGGGTATGACGCCTTCTCAAAAATAGAATGTGATGGAGCAGCCAGTGGAGGATAGAGGCATTTGGACTGCATTAAGAAAACATGTGGTGTTGCAGTTTGGCTCACCAACCCACATCTGGAGTAGTGACAGAAAGGCATTTGAATCACAATTACTGTGTGGAATGTGCTGACAGCTGCAGAGAGCCAAGGTGAGGTCAGTGTTGTTCACCTGTGAGTAGCTGGGGAGCAGAAAGATTTAGCTGTGTCATTGGTGAGGCTTAAATCAGCAAACCCCAGCAAGATGGGGTACACAAGCACTTTTTGCTGTCTTATTCCTTATTAACATTTCTAACTGTCGCCTATCTGTTGCTGTTCCTCCTGTGAGTATTCCTGGACTTTGCGAGCATATACTTCCATATGACTTGCTTAAGCAGCCGGAACTGGCAAGGATTCCTCACAGTTCAATGGCTGAGTGAGATGGTAGAGCCTGCCATCTGTGATAAGAAGATAGAAAGAGGAGAAGCAAGTGATCTGGATGTGAGTACGCCAGCGTAAGATGCCAAGATAAGTTTCTTTCATCTAGAGAACTGTGTAGCCATGAAACTGGAAAAGCGCAGCCAGAGGAAAAATAAAAAATCCTAAAGCTTAATCTTCATCAGGAAGGACTTTGCCCAGTGATTGAGGACAATGTGTGTAATTTCTTACTATGAAGCAGGAGCTCCTCCCTACATCCTTTGCACTGGGAAATGGAGGACATATCTGCTGAAATAGAAATAATAATAGGGCCACCACTGAAGAGACTCAGCTGCCATTCTAGAAGGCAGAAGGCAGAAAAGAGGTATCCAAGGATGGTTCTGTAATTCACCAGAGGTCAATGGAGGAGAGGGAAATCCTTGGGATATAACATGATGCGGCCTTCAACAGCAACCTGCTCATGATCTATGGCCTAATCTGAAATAGATAAGCCCTGCACCATCCATGTGGCTTAGAACCAGCAATGAGCAGTGTCCCAGTGACTGAATCTAAGGCACAAGCAGGAAGGCCAACATGGAAACCTGAGTGGATTACAAGATTTTGAAGAGTTACAGTAGTAATAAAACAATTTTTATTGCTGTTTTTCTTTCAAATCATTATTAAACCAGTGAGAGGAATGTTGCAATAAATCATGCCGTATTTTTATACAGTGTCAGTCTGTTTCATATTATGTCACCCCTGAGTGGGAGTGTGAGTCTTGGAAGAAATTAAGTTTTGCACATGTGGGTTGGAGCTGTTTTGGTTGATCCTGGTCACTTGTTTTCTGGAGTATTCTGCATTGTTCAGCTATTGGCATTCACCAAACTTTTCAGGTTTGGGGCAACTTCACTGCTTCCCCTTCAGCGCAACCCAACGTTGACTGCTTATGGAAGTATTCAAACTTTTGTAGAAATACCAAAATATCCCATTAACTGTCATGTGTTGAACAGCGCGAAATGAATAATGTCCAAAAAACTTAATGGGAAAGTAAAACAATGTGGTTGCCAAAAGTGTTTCACAATCAAGTTAACTAATTATCAACAAGTTTTCCCGAGGCAGAAGTGATCTGACTAAAAATACAAGTGACTTGGTGGAGACATCTTGTTCACTCTCTGCAGAAAAACTGCTTGAGGGAAGACAAAGGCAAGTGATGTCTTTTAGACAGAAACTTTGGGTATGTGGACCAGTGAGGTCAGCTTGGTGCAGCGGGCACATACTTTGAGCATGGACTACCCGCTGTGCAACGCCTTGTAAGACCTCATAGTAGGTCCTTTATCCTGAAAAGATTCTTTGATTTTATTACTGAGTAAAAACAGGCTGCAGAAATGGTCTGGCCTCCTGTCCTGCACCTTTAAAACCACCCACTATACACCAGCTTGTTAAGGATTCTCAATCTGGGAGAGATCAGATTTGAAGTAATTCTCACTTTGCTTAGAAGAAATGGATAGTTTGCATGCAGATGGAATACACTACCTTAGAATGCAGTTTTCCATTTTGATTTTTTGATGTACGTCTTACTGATGTCTGTTTGTACTGCATACAAGGAATTCTTGTCTCTGTTATGATCTTTAATTGAGCAGAAAACAGATACTTTGACAGAGATGCCATTTCACTTTGAAATTAACTTTTTTTCTGCCTGTTAATTAAAACTAGAGCAAAATATTCTTTTTGGAGTCACATAGCTGATAATTTTTGTGCTTTATACTCTTAAGGATGCACCTGTTCAATTTATGAATTGTTTCCTGCTTTAAAAATCAAACTCATGGAGTTAATTTCATTCATGGAAGGCCATGTCAGAATAGAACTATTCAGCATCTTAACCTAATATTTGAAAAAATCTGTTTTAAAGATAACTACTCTAGGCTTCAGATTATTAAATAATAATATTTTTACCTTTCCTGATTGCCTTGTCCATATATGACAATAGAATACAAATTTTTTAAGTGTTAATTCTAATGGTCCATGTTGTATTGTGATACAGCAAATCCAAGATGCTGGAATGTAGTTAGGTCTACAGTTGGAGAGGTCTTCAGTTTTCACCCTGAAATGCAATTTTACCAAAGCATGCTGCCTCATGGTTTGCCTGTTTTTCAGCTTGAATTCTGTAAGTGAAAGAGGTTTTTTAACAACATGCTGTTTCTTACAATATTAAGATGTTGGGGTCAAAATTCATATTTACTTCTTCTTCTGTTAACTGCTGTTTTCTTTAAAAAAAGGCGTCTTGTTTTTTCCTATAGCCCTTTCTTTTCTGAAGACACATTTAGACAATCACCATTCTCTTCCAACCCAAAAGATCTCCTGCCTAATGAAACTACTCTTCATGGAAGGACGTCTGCACCAGGTCAGATACTTCTTTCCATTACTTCCAGTTAATAGATATTTGTAAAATTTTCTTACTGTAAACTCCACCACCTGACCAATGCTCTAAAAATACAGTTTGCTTTGTCAAAAGGCAACTATTCCTCCATTATAATAAGTGCTTATTATTTAGAAGAAAGAAAAGTTAAATACTGCTGAAGCATTTGTATTAATAATCTTTAGGCTGCTATTTCTATGAATTGTGCAGCAGTCTACAACAGATTAAATTTTGCAATATCAATAGAGGTGAGGGGTTTTGTGTGTGTGTCTCCCACTCTACTAATGCTGAATTACTGTCTACTGTTCTCCTGTTCCTGGCCATTTCCATCTCCTGGAGGACAGATGAAATGTTTGCAGTACATGTACCAGGCTGGCTGAGCTTGGCAATGCGATTTTCTTGCCTTTAACAGTAATTTAAAATCTTTCTGGAAGGATGTGGAGTTCTTTAAAAGTACTGGAAGGCCTCAGTACTGGTGGGTGCCTTCCCACTGATTTTCTGAACTAGTTGACAGGCATTTTATGTCCAGATATAGCCTGGGTTATATTCTGCATTAAAATGGAAAATACAGGCATGTAATATTACTATTCAAGGTCGCACTGAACACATGCAAAAACTTGATACGTGCCTTCACTGTCCTGCTGCAAAATAACTCGTTTGCTAGTTCACTGCTATCTGTTCTTAAATTAATAGCTCTGGGGTTCTAAAGGTCAGTAATTACACAGTCAACTGTAGGGGGGGTTATTCACCTTTTCTTAGCAATCAATAAACTTTTGGGCACGTTACTGCTAATTTTCAGCTATAGACTGTCAGTTAATTTACAACTTAACAGAACCTTCATTTTTTTTAATGCTTGAATAGTCATTTGACAGCTTGTGAAGTGGCAGATGAGGGTAAGAGCTAGATGCTGTCTAAGGGTAAATATGCATAGCAAGAAGAAAAAAAAAAAATCGTAGCGTAAGGACAAGGGTCTCCAGGCTGGGCACAGACATACTTCTGCAAGGAAGCAGTGGATTCTGTAACTTTGGGTGAGGAGAACCAGATCAGGTATGGTGCTTTTAAGTATTAAAATGTAAACCAGGTTAGCACTTTCAGTGCTGGCTTTTGACCTTGGCATAACATGGAATATTCATATGCCCAGATGAAAGATGAGAATTCACAGATTCCTCAGGCAGGGCTCGATACCCCAGAGGACGCGGCCTCTAGCAGAAGACCCTTACATCATCCCAAGATAAATGCAGAAGAATTTTAATTCTTTCTAGGACTTCATTTTAAGTGAGGCCACTGGAAGTGGGGTGGGTTTTGGTGACATGTTTGATCTTCTGCTTAAAAGATGTAAAGTATCTAGTGGGTTAGATCATCCTGGAGTGTTAGAATGGCTTCTGAGGAACTGGTTTTCTATGTGTTTGTGCTGTTCCATAATCTGTTTTGTGGAATCTTGATAGGTCTGTGTATTATAATACATACTGCTCTGTGGTTGTAAGACTCTGATATATAATAGTAGCGTGTATACTGAAAATTTTAAAATGCCAGTTTCTGCTACATTTTTATTTTTTGAATAACTTTTATCATTCCAAATATGTTGTTTTTTCTCAGCTTCTTAACAAATTCTTGGGCCTGAAGTGCAGCTTCACAGTGGCACCAAGAATGTGATTTAAATTTTTAATCAATCACAAATATCGTATCCATATAAAGGAACAGCAGAATACCCACACGTAAATTTCCTACTAGTTTCAGCCTTGCTAGAAGAAATAGCCTACCTAGTGTTATGGATAGCTCTGAAAACAGTGTATCCCTTCAAAGAGCGGCATTAAAGAACAGAAACAAACCAGTGTGAAAGGCCTATAGAAAATGTTACAGAAAATGCTGTGGAAGTGTGTATGTGATCTCCCACGTAAAAATGCTTTCACTTGAGATTTGTTTTGGGTTACTCCATCCCTGAAACAGGACAGTAAGGAGTAGAAAAGAGCAGCATAAGAAAATGATAAGAAATTCCCAGTCCAGTGTCTCTGGTGGAACCCCACGTATGCAGGTGCTCACTTGGAAAGAGGCAACAAAACGGGCGGCTGCATCCCCAGACTCCTGCCAATTTTCTGTCTGCAGACTTTTTGGCACCCTAGCTGCAGAGGAATTGGGAAAAGTGACAGGAACATAGGACAGTAAGATATTTCATGTGTCAAATTCAATTCTTTTCTATACTAGGTAACAACATTATGCAATCTTATTCATTACCAAGCTCCATCTTAAACCCCATCATCCTTATTATTTGTATGAGGATGCTGTTTCAGAAGCTCACCCCTTTGAAGAGCTGGGACCTCTCTCTTTCTAGCCTGAATTTATTCACAGCAAGTTCTACTTTTGTTGTGTCACCAGTGCCGTCCTTCAACTTTGAGAATTCTTCTCCCTTGTGATGTTCACCATCTGATGTGCCATCTTACATTCCTCTAATCCTGCCTTCATTTTGGAAGAGTAAGCCAGCCAGTGTCTTTCAGGCTCTTTTAGTATGATGAGGTTCCCATTTCCTAGCCTTTTTCTGCCTCTTTTTAGGCGACATTAATTTCTGCAAATATGAGTAGTCAGAACTATACGTGCTCTTTTATAGGAGGTTTTGCCACTGACTTTTTCAGCAGCCTGCAATCTTCCGTGTGCATATTGGAAATGCCTCTCCTGATTAATCACAGCCTTTGTAACTAGAACATGCTGGTGTCTCTCTTGCTAATCAAATAGTAACATGTTTTTCCTTTTCTTTATAATTTCAGCTGATGATTTCAACATGCAACAGAAATTCTTGTTCCTACACTCCAGGCACATGACCTTGTAATTTGAATTGTTTCACTTGTTATTCCAGTTCTTGAGATTATTTCTTTAGTACTCTGAAATTTCTGCATATTGATATTGCTTTCACTAATGCAGTTCTGGTTTGTTTGGGCTGGTTTGGGTTTTTGTGTGTGTGTGTGTTGAAGCTATTAAAGAGGATTTTTAAGTACAATGAGTCCAAAGTTCAGTCCTTGAGACTTAAGCTTAGTGGCCCCCTCAGTGCAAACCACTTCACTTTATAGCCAGTTTATAAGAAAATTGCAAAATTGGGTATTTATGTGGAAGAGCACTCTTTGTAGGGCATTGAGTAGATAAAGATTCCCAAAGGGTATGAAATAAGTAGGAAAGAATATTAAAAGATGTGTGAAAGCAATGCACTGATCAGGGCATTTAGTGGAGGAGAAAATAACCCTAAATAAATAATGATATTATGATAGATTTGGCCCGAAAAAAAGGTGGAGTATTCCTGATCAGCAGCAGTATCACAGGCAGGAGAGCTGATTCTCATACGGAAGCTTTTAATTTGCGTATCCAAGGTAATAACAATGAAATCTCCAACAGCTGTCAGAAAGGGACTCACCAGACCCACAGAAGTCGTGGTATCTCCCTGATAATCCGTGGTGAATTCCTAATACTTTGAGAAGGGAAGACAGGAGTTTCCTAGAGTATATAATTCAAATTTACTCGTTAGATTTGGGGAATTGCTTCTCTTACTTTTTACGTATTTTGTATGTTAATAACCATATTTATTGCATTGCATTTTTCTGTATTAGTCTTACTGTCCACATAACTTCATTTCTACTCAAAAATGGAAGTAAAATAGTTTTGGTGTCCATATCAACCAAACACACTTTGCTCAAAAATTACCATACTATCAAAGTATTATCTAACACAAAGTCGTCTCCAAAACAATTCAGTAATTTCAGCTGCCCCCTGTAAGAATATGGCTTCTCTTAATCTAGCAAAAGGTAGGGAGAAGAAATTTTTTTTTTATTTCAGTCACTTTAAAAGGACATTTTCATCTTCTGTTTTATAAGATTCTTCTTTTGACAGAATAGTTTTGTTTTATGTCAGACTATATAGTTCAGTTCAGATCACTGGATAAATTAAGAACTTGATCTTATGCTGCTGTTCCTGACCCTTAGTCAGTCTTTAATGTGTTTTAATAGTTTTCCACCATCTCATTGACTCATTCTGTAAATCAAACCTGCCTTCATGGAAGCCAGATGAGTGATACTCACTTCTCCTTTTCTGGATGGTTCATTAATATTGGTGAAAACTCCAGCTATGGCTTTTGGGGAGTATTTTTTCTCCATGTATGTCTGTATAGTATAATAATATTTCTTTATTTTCTCTCCTGTTCACCAAGGACCTGGTATTCTCCTTCATTTGCATTGACATTGCCAAATATTGAAACAATCCCATCTGTAGTGGATTTTTTTTCTTTTTTTTAAATCCATCTTTTTGTGAGAATTTAGTACTGCTTGCAACTCTGTAATTTTGATGGTGGTAAATGAATTTCACATGGCTAAAATAAACTTTTGGAACTGGAGGACGTAGGGGTTGGGGAGTTGTAGTCCAGCCCTCTCTTTTTCAGTTTTGCCACAGCCATATTTACTGGTTGTTGGTTTGTTTCAGTGAAATAAATCCAGTAAAGTTTCTGTGCTCCAGTACCTTTTTGAAATGCATGAGAGCCTCTTCTACTATGTGTGTCCACACTCTGTACTGACCTGTCAGATGACAGACAGGCCATGCTTCCTCCTTAGGATTGTCCAGAATCACCAGCATAATCCTTAGTTCAGAAGAAATTAGGAAATATAATGCAAAAATCTTGCATTTTGTTAGTGTCAGTTGTTCTTTTATTGGTTATATAATTAGTGGGATCAGCCCATTTTTATGTTTTTTGAACTAAAGTAGTATGTGTAACAGATTCCAGTATGTTTGGAACTCCAGGACTATCCTGCAGAAGTACAGGTTTCTCCTGTTACTGTCCATGCTCACACTGTCCTTCTTTTCTCTAAAGCAGTAATTCCACTGTAATTTCAATAATACTAAAAGGTGAAAACCTGCCTGCTCCCAGGGCCTCATCTTTGCACATTCTGCAAAACAGCACTACCAACACCTGTGTGGGACGTGAGCAGGGTGAAGGGAGGCTGTATCCATTGACTGTGTGAAATTTCAGCATTTGTGTGAGACTGGCATGCCCATGAGCACACTTAATCTTGTTTACTTTCTTCTATTACTGTAGCTGGAAAACACCTCCTAAGGGTTTAGAATTTTAGCTTGAATGTGATAAACAATCAAGCTGGTGGTGGTGTGCAGATACCACATTCTTTAGTATGAGTTTGCATGAGTCTTCCTGTGTAATTCCTTTTTAAGGATGCTTTAAGGTCAGTAAACCTCTTGATGTTGTAATTTGCTGTGACTCAAAGCATCTAGAAAGTAGATAGCAAGAGCTCTTTGGTCCAGCCTGCAGACATACTCATTCATATCCACCATCTTCCTGCAATATTCGTGCTTCATGCTGGTTTCCTGTGCTCTGCAGCAAACTAAACTTCAGCAACCATCTACAGCAACCAGCTCTGAATTCTGGGTCATCAGCCTGAGACCACTGTAAGCACACTGCAGAAATGAGGGTTTGATTTCTGTGTAGGGGACCATTGCTACTTCTGCCACCCTGGAAGATGTCCTTAGCCCTTAGGGGACTGTGAAACACACAAACCCTGAGGATTTCCACTGAAGTGATCAGTGAGGAAATGCTGGCATTTAAATTGCCCTTGTGTGGCTTCCCAGTTATGTACCCATGGAGTTAATTAGAATGATTCACACCTCCTTACAGTTGTTTGCTTGCATCTGCCAAAAAAAGCCTCTTCCTCCACATTGTGGGTAATCCTATTTACTGTAGAAAGGCTTTCTTCAAATGTTCGAGTGTTAGAATTTGTAAGTGAAAGCCCGGGTTTAAGAGCATGATTACAAGCAATTGATTTTGAATTCATTCAGGACAGCAGAACAATGGGTTATTATTTTTGAGAGAATCACAGAATGGTTGAGGTGTGAAGTCTAGTTCCAGTCCCTTTCTCAGAGCAGTCATCTTGTTCCTCAAGGCTATGTCCAATCATGTTCTTAATATCTCCACAAATGGAGACTCCGAGCAATCTCTGAGCAACCTGTGTCAGTGTTTGACCTTGCTCACCATAAGAAAAATTATTTTCTCATGTTTAAATGGATTTTCCAGTGTTTTAATTTGTGCCCTTGCCTCCTCTCCACTGGCATTACTAAGAAGAGCCTGACTTCATCTTCTTATTCCCCCATTTCAGGTATTTTTCCAGATTGGAAAGGTCCCACCAAGTCACCTTTTTTTCCAGACTGAGCAGTCCTAGCCTCTCTCAGACTCTCCTTGTGTGGCAGATGCTCCATTCCCTTAAACATGTTTGCTGGACTTCAGACTTTTTTGAAAGTCTAAAAGAATATTTCAAGATCCTGGCAGCCGTTTCTGTCCCTGTGATGGAACAGCAATTTTTACTGCCAATGTAATTGCAGAGGGGGAGCGCACGTGCATGTGAATTGACTTAAGTAGTGCTCCCCCCCACCCCTTGCTTTATCCCATTATTAGTGCTTATGATCAATTTATTTGCTTTCAGTTTTGGTCTGAGTTATGAGCTCTGCCCATCCAAGACATTAGATACCCCCTTCAGTCTCCTGATGATGAGAGTCCCTGACCCCTATTGGCTTCCTGTCAGGGTAGAAAAGTGAGAGTGGCACTTAATTCACTACCAAGGCGTGTTCCATCAGGCACTTGGTCCTGCTGTTCATTTCTGCCTTAGTATTCCTGTGAAACGTGCTTGATGAAAGTGGTGCTGGAAGTGGATACCACACAGTCATTGCTGCCTGCAGAGCCCAATTGTAGGTACTCCCTAGGCCGTGCAAAATCTGCTCCGCTCGGTCCTCAAAACCATGCTTTTAATTTTCTTTTTCTTCTGGTACTTCTCTGGGAGTAAGATTCAACCAGATACTCTCCTTTGTACACATGGGTGTACACATGAGTGTGCATGTGTATGTTTGTGTAAAAATCCACACGTATGCATGGAAAAAGATACTGGAGAGGTGTCCCTCTGGCAAATCCAACCTGGGTGACAGCTTGAAAGTTTTTTTTTGTGACAGAGTGGCAGATTGATTAGAGCAACTGATTTTAGTTCCTTATCTCCAAGATGCTAATTCTTCACACAAAAAGAATTTCTTTTGGGTACAAGTGACTGGTGTGGCCTCTCTGGAAGGCCAGGGACTGTCAGCCACTGCAGCAGCTCTCTGTAGTCTGATAGCAGGACACAGCTGGCAACTTGTGGAAAGTGATTCTAGGGAGGTGAGATAGTTGGACTGTTGTAGAAATGGGCTGTGTTTGGCAGAGTTCTCCAAAGCAAGCCAGATTTTGCAGGATTTGTTCAACATAATTCAGTGCTAAACTGCCTGATGGTGGCTCTGGCACGTTTTTCATCTATCGCATCCTGTCTTCGGATTCCCGTGACCGTCTGCCTGGGTGCAGCCTTCTCTCCCTGTGCACCCAGCTGCCTTGACAACCACTTTGCACCACAGCCATCAAACAGAGGCTTTCACTTTTCTAGTTCATTCCACAGGATCGTAACCAAGGCGGCTTCAACTGATTGCAGCATTTTCTGGGTCTGCTGCCAAGCAGGTTTGCATCTTGTGCGTGTGGTGCAGCACTGTGATGCAGCAATAGAGGCAATGTCCTGAGCAGCCACACAGTTTTTCATAAGTAGCAGAGTCCCTTTCAGAGCTGAAAATACCATTATTATGCAGAACAAATCATTTCAAATTAGCAAATGGCCTGTTGCTCAAGCATGCATGGGGTGTTCTCTGGCTAAAACAGGATAAGTGAAATGTGCAGCACATGCATCGTTGTACGTGTCTTATTTTTTCTTAACGATCAGTATTTATTAGGCAGGGAATGTGATCATATCCTTTTGAGAAATCCATGAAACTCCTGGTGAATTGGCCAGTCTCTCAGTAGAGGCCAGTATTGAGATATAAAAGTAAAATAGCAGGACTTTGCACAAATTGTTGTGGGCACATAGAGTTCGTTTCCTTTCCCTGTGAAGTCACTGCACTGATTATTTTGTCAATTGTTTACAGGACCTTCGAGATGAAAGGCGTTAATTAAAACAAACAGGCACATGTTCAGGTCCATGTCTAATGGCTGTCTTGAAAGGCACTTGACATCTATCTGAAAACTTGTGTTTCTTGTTTTATTGTTGGTTGCCTTCATACAGGGTGTTTTATTTTCCCTCTAATACTGTGCAGTGTTCTCATACAAGCAAAAATACTCTTTTTAAAATTTCATTTCTCTTTTATGTCTGTTCCTTCTAGAGCACGATCAACTTATGGTAAAGGACAGAAAGCAAAGTAATTTCACTCAGAACAAATACCTTCTTTTTCATTTAGAATAAACCCAAACTTGGTCACAATCATTAAACCCAGCAAACCAAAAACTGTTAAGAAATATCATCAGCTTCAAATCCAGAGCAAAATGGCCAGATTTAACAGTTTTACCTCACATGGAAAAATAAAACTTAGCATTTGGATTTTTTTTCCCCTTTCAAGCAGACCAGGTTTTGACATCTCTTATTTTGGCAACTCTTATTATTTAACTTATCATAATAGGTTTTCTGAATCTCTAATACTTAATATAAAGTAATTTTTTTTCAAAAAGTAAGATAAATATTCTTAACTAGATAACACAAGTGGAGGTCAAATTTGAGAAGGGTTTTCTGAGCAGCTACAATCATTGGAAGTACTTAGAAAGAAATGTGGGACTTCGTCTACCATGTATTTTTCTGGGAAGTGAATTTGGAACAACACAGGGCTGCCCAGCAAGTTCTTGGAAACTGTTTTTTGATGCAGGTGACAGCTGAAGACAGCTAGGGGGGAAGAATGACCAAGAAGTGGAAGAATGTTGGTGTTAGGAAAGGAAGAAGGGAAAACAGCAAAATAACACCTGTTGGCTTCAGGAAGGACAATTGTAATGAACTTGGAGCTGTCTAAGGAAAGAAATCTAACAATAGTTAATGACCTCTGGGGCTGAGTGAAGCCTTTGATGTTGTCTCCCACAATATGCCTATAGAAGGAAGGGAAACCCAGGGTAGGTACAGTTCTAAGCGGTGAAGTGTGAAACCCCAGGGACCACACGTGGTTCTGCAAGTGGCTGTGCTTGTACTGGTATTCATCAGTCCTAGAATTAATGTTGTGGATGATGGAGGAGAAAGGATGTTTATTAAATGTCTGGGTGACACCTTGCAAGGAGGTGCCATAAGCACTTGGGAGGACAGAACTAGAGTTGTCTTACCTTAAGGAATTGAAGAAACAGGCTGAAAAATAGCAGCCAATGCAGTGAGATCAATGCTCTGTGCCTGAGGGAATGGTGAGTGCCATGAAGAAAGGGGAGGGATGAATGCTCAGGCAGTGCAGCTTAAGGCAGAGATCTGGATTAGAGTTGGTCAGACACCGTGTGTAGACCTGGCATTGCAGAAAGGACAAGCATCCAGCTGAGATGTCAGGAATGTTGTCTGTAAGGCACGTGAGGTAATTCTGCTCTGCAGCTGGAGCCCTGAATTCAATTTTGGGCTCTGTAATCCAAGAACCACGTGGAGGGGACAGTGGTGGTCAGAGGTTTAGAACACATGAGCTATGCATGAAGGCTGAAGAATTTTACCGATATATTTAGTCTAGAGAAGAAAAGAGGGGAGATATGATAATGACATTCAGATATGTAAAATGGCAGCTTTGAGAGGAATATAATAAACCTTGCCTGTGTTCATGAGAGCAGAATAAGGAATAACAGGCTTAAATGCAGAGGAGATTGAAGTTAAACGCCAAGTAAAACTTTCTAGCAGTTGGGTATTTTTGCACTGGCACAATTTTTGCACTGGCACAACTGCCAGAGGAGGCTGTGGAGCCCCTGTCACAGGAGGGTTTTTTTAAAAAAGTGAGTAAGAAAAGCCCCTATTGAGACTGATGGGTTAGTTGGTGAGTGGCTGATGTGCCTCTGGGTGAGGGAGAGACAAGCTGGCCTCCTGGGTTCCGTTCTAGATCTCATTCAGAGATATAAATTCAGTAGCAAAGCTATAGTGGTGATTGAACAACCTCCTGAAAGAGATTTGATGGATGAGGCATTTGGCTTATAGGTACTCAGCATGCTGTGGTTTAGAATCTTCATCTTATTCAAACCTACCTCTGGTTTCATATCCTCTTTTGTCTTTCCTAATATCAGCATCTTTTGTAAATGTAAACATCAGCACTGAGTCAGATTGTTTCCTGAAGATGAAACTTTTCCAAATACAAGCTCAACGTGAAATAGACGGGTTTTTAAATTACTTTTCTCGCTCTGCAAAAGGAATTGGAACACATCACTCCTGACATTTCTTTTTAGAATTACCTTGGGACTCTCCAGTCCTCACCTATCTTACCTTGTACAAGTTTGTCTTCTATAATATTTGCCTACCTGAGTAAATCAAATGCAAATTTCATCAGCAGTTTGGACAGATGGATAGATGGACATAAAGACTGTTGTTTAAAATAATCTAAGCAAAGCTGAGGACAAGTTTGTTTGGTTTTTTTTCTCCTACAGCATGGTTTCAGTCAGAGTACAAATTTGCCCTAATTTGTTGCTGGGTGTTTTAGTTGAGTTTGGGGCAGTTATGGTGCTCGCTGGCACCCTGCAAATGCACCCTGAGCAGAAGGCAGATGAGAGAATTATGCAGAAGGAGAGGATGCTTTACAGGTAGATACATGTGCTGGTGATAGGAGATAGAGCAAGGAGAGATGTGAAAATCTTAAAAAGTGAGTTAAAGGCCTCAAGGAAATGGTGGATTCAGTGCTTTTCACTTGGGGAATCTGCAATAAAAGTAGCAAGAACATTTTTCTTTTACAGCAACAATCACAAGCACCTTGGGCAAGGTGGGTCTGGCCAAATGTTTTCAGTTACTTGTTCGTCCCGTGTTGTTTATTTTGTGTTACTTCAGTCAGCTCAGGGATTCAGCCTGCATTTGGGGCTTTATTTGGCATTCCCCCACTGAAGTTTCTGGTCACCAGCTTCTTCTTCTACAGAAGATTTTGCTTCACTCAAAAGGAGGCAGAAAACTGAAAAGAAAAATACAATCTAAAGGCCAATTTGTCTTTATTTGTATCTGAATGCTGGATGGGAACTGCTGGTGTTAGCCACTGCAAAGTGTCCTAGGTGTGTTTATTACTTTCTCTTTAGGAAAGAAAAGTCCCTACTTCATGTGGGCTTGCAAGCAGAAATTGTCACAGTGACAAAAACAAAAGAAAGAAAAGGAAAACTTGTACATGCCTCAAAATGGTCCTAATATGTGCGCAAATGTTTGAGTGATTTTTAAACAGGTTTCTTGGAAGTGTGTACTAAGCGAAATTGTAGGAAAGAAATCAAAAGATAGAGACCTCTTGGCATTATGGAAATGAATTAATTTTGGTTTAAAAATCGCAATAGGAGCAAATTATACTTGCATAAGTTCGTATGAATTCAGTGTTGTAGCACCCAAAATAAGTGTTACAAGCAGAGTAAATGCTTGAGAAAATGTGAGGGCCACCTGCTTGGGAGTGAATGAGAGGAAACTTATGTAAGTTCATTGTGGCACATCTTACTGTTGTCATGAAGATATTCTCAGGAGGAAATGAAATAAAACATATTATGCAAAAATAAGAGAGCACATTACCAGGTTTTTCTCAGACAATAGGTGCAGGATATAACTTTAGCTGTTATTTCTAAACAAGAAAAAAAAGTAGTAATGGTGATTGAGTCCTTTGCTACTGAAAGTCCTTTGTTCAGTTGTTCTAGGCCAATAATCATCAGGTAAAGCTTTTAAAAATGCTTTTGGGGAGTGGAGTTGCTGGTGCTTCCTTTGCCTTTCTTGAAAAGTCTCAGCACCCTGAATGAAAAAAAAAAAAAAGCCATTTTCCCTCTGGGCCATACTGCATTATCTCATCTGCAGTCATGAAAACAAGCTGATTTTCCCTGTGATAACTGTGAAAGATGGAGTTAGCTCCTGGAACTCATGCAGTGAGATGAAGGGATTCTCCCATGCTACTTCTTGGCGAGCAAATTCACAGCTTGGGGAGGGCCTTATTTTGCATCTGTTGTGAATTTTACATTGTTCTATTCTTTCTTGTTGCGTAAGGAATGCAGTTACCACAAGACAGTCCTGTTTATGCTTTATACTAAGCAGTACAGTGGGTAATACAGGCTGGGGGAAATAGAGGCTGTTGTCCAGCATTAACCTCAAATTGATGCTGTAACGTACATGTTGTAAAAATAATTTTCAAGAAATAGCTGCAACATTATTGTAGCTTTAGGATTCCTTAAAAATCTGCAACTTCAGCCACCTTGCACAGAATTTACATAAACTGTGTTTTGTTCTCTCTACTTGGTTGTTTCTTAAGTTTTGAGTTTAATGCAGAGAACAAAGCAAATCACAGAGCTTTATAATGCAGGTGATCACAAAGTATCTCATGCTTTGCTCAGAAGTCTTCTCTTGTAAAAGTGAAGTGGAAATAGGTGTGAGTTTTCATGCAAAGATGGGAGGGTGGGCAGTGGCTTTGTGTTTTAAAGTCAGTGTTGTCCTGACTTTGTCTTTGCCCTTTCTCACCCTGCTTCTGACTGTCCATGTTTGAGCAATGGGCTCAGTCTTAGCAGTGAAGGTGGCTTCACTTTTTTTTTCCCCATGTTTTTCTATGGAGTCAAGTTTAAAGTTAATCTTTTACCTGTTTTTATTCTTTTCCCCAACCCTGACATCTTTATTGTTTCTCAGTGACCTTTTCAGTTGTTGCTGTCTATTGTTTGCACTTGGAATACTTTGGTGAACAATATTAATGTTTCTTTTGATGGGCTGTGCAAGCACTTTATTGACGTATTTCCAACTTTGATGGTTGCTGCTTTCAGAAAGGGCAGCTTAAGTACTGTGCTGCTGATACATAAAACCGCTTGGGTTCTACTTTCTTCTATATCAAGGACTTTAAATTCTCATAACATTACTGCTTTTTACCACACTCCATAGTAATGTTAAACATTTGCAAAGCCTTTGAGGAAAAAAATAAGATCATTAATTGGTAAAGTTTTTTATTTGGATACTTTTTCTGCTTCCTCTGTGCATTTGTTCTGTCATTTAGATTGATTATGTGCAGATTTTTGGGGCTTATGAAACAAAAATGACATGATCCCCTCAGAAGTGGAACTAGAGTTTTCTACCTTCTTTTTATTTTTGTGGGGAATATAGAAAAACATTATGCCCAGAAAGCAATTGCTTATCTCAGTTAATAGTGGAATAGTCTGCTTGCAGTAAAAGATGCACCCTAAACCAAGACCAGACAGGATGCTGTGATGCAGGGCGTGACAAATGAAGACTGCATGACCAGTCAGGATCACTGATACCTTATCTAAGTTGAGAGGCATATCTTACTCAGGAACTACAGTACCTGGAAGGATTCCACTGTTTATTTTACCTGACTTACTAGAAATAAGAATTCTGGTCCTGCAAATAAAACCTTTGTGGAAGCAAGTTGGAAAGGGAGTAAGATATACAGCATTTACAGCACTGCAATTTCATATAGTCAATATATTTTTGAGCTTGGGTACCTTTCACAGGCTTTTGGCAAACGAGCTTGCAACAGAGCCTTAATTACATATTTCATAAAAGGAGTTCTCAATTTTTAAATACAGTGTGCTTGCCAGAGGTGATAGATGAACATGTAAAGGGAAGACTCCAAAGCAATAAACTGCATCTTTGATGATGGGAACACTGCCGAAAGTAGGAAGACAGTATAATAAGATAGATAAATGTAGACAGAAGAAGGAAAGAAAATTTCTTTGAGCAAATAAATGTTTTTAAAGCAATGTTTGCATGATTACCTGACCTTAATACCTTGTTTCTGAATAAATAATTTCTTGAAGTTTTTGTCTTTTAGACATAACCAAACAGAAATAACCTTACAAATGGAGCAAGCTTCTGTGACATTCCTGTGGAGATGCATGCAGTGTATTTACCTCGTGGGTATATGTGGGTTGCTTGACGGGTATCAAAGGAAAAAGCAGCAATTCAACTCATGCTGGGAGCAGCCAAAACTTACCTGATGACTGTTTAACGTCTCAAGTCTTTCAGAGCAAAGTGAGATGCCTTGCTGTTGGACATCTGCACAGTAGTGTTCATTCTCTTGCCATAAAGCTCACAGAATCCTGGTTACCTTGTCTAGCGCTGTTTCTTAGTTTATTAATTTTCTGGTTTGGTGGAATTTTTTAGATGCACTCTTCCATGGGACCTTCCTTCTGCATCTTAGATTTTTCCCCATCAGGTTTTATCCCCTGGAGTGTGAGGAGGGAGGTGCCATATGCTTCTTCATTTCCGTTTCTTCTGTATCAGCTGCCATCTACCTTTTCCCAGTTCACCTTCTGTCCAGAGTTTGACTGTCTGTCCCTCTTAGTTCTCAGCCCCACCCTGGGCAGCTCTTCTGTCTCCAGATCTTCTGGACATCTGACTTGCTTCCTTTATGGCATTTGGCCTGCAAGCAGGATTTATTGGAAATAAGCTAACCACCACTGTCTATTGTCACAGGATTTCTGTTCATTTAATTTTCAAAATTACTTACCTGATTTCTCCTTGACCATCTGCGTGGTGTCAAGCTGTCTGAATAACCCAAAATATAACTATGACATACATTTCCAAAAGAATGGGGAGAAAATGAATTTTGACCTTCCTTAAGACTTATCAGCACCTCTCACTTCCATGTCTTTAAGGAATTCTTATTGCAAAGAACAATCTATATAATTTATATTCATGTGATTCCATCTGACCATAAGGATCTGCGCTTGTGGATTTGGTTGCTTCCAAGGTCTATGGAGGTGTGAAGATTAAACAGAGAAGCAGCTGTTTAAGTGAGTTATAGGATGTGAGAGCAGACAGTAAACCAGCAAAGGCTGTAAATACGAATTTATCTTCTTTGAATGACACTTCAGCATACTTTTTGTTTGTTTTCTTAGGTTTGTCTTTTTCACTTAAATAGTGATTTTGTTCTTTCCATTGTTAGTATAAAGATATAAAGTTGGGCATGGCATTGAACAGCAATATCAAAACATAATGTAGCATAAAACAATGGTGAAGCAGTAACTGAAAAATACATTGAAGTAAAAGATAATAAGTAATAAAATTATCGGAGTCCAAAGCCAGTCCCTGGGAAGTTCTTGTGCCTGACAGCTACCAGCAGTCACAAGGTTGATTGGGTGACTCTGGACAGTCACTTACTTATTCAGGTCATGCCTTGTCCTCCTCTTCAGTTATAGCTTCAACCAGAAACGGTGTCATCTCTCCAAGCATATTTGAGAAAAGTCAGGGTTAAGACTTTTCAGAAGGAGTGGTTAATACACTCTCTGTATTGATATCAACAGTTGGAGAGGAAGAGGAAAAAAATTAGTCACTAAGTATGAAAACTGAAAATACATACGTGTTCAGAATTATGCCCAAGACCTTAGGAAAAGGGTAAATAGTGAATTTTTCAAGCTGCAGCACTTTGTTTGCCAGAAATTAAATCTATTTGGAGAGGGAAGAGGAGGCACAGACCAATGTTTCTGTAGCTGATATCCTCACCTCAGAGAAAATAGAAACGGTGGCAGTTCCTAACCCCTTCTTGGATGATCAGCTTTACACAGCTACACATTATGAAGCTGATTTGTGGCTAGAAGGGGAGTGATACCAGGTGATGCAGAAGGGCAGGAAAGGTGTTGATAAAGATGTATTCCACTATATTTAATTAAGTTTTACCTTTACACAAAATTCTTATCTCCTAGAAGTTCTATGCAAAATTATTTCAAAACAATTTTATTACTAACCTTGTAATATGCTGCGTCTTAATCCTTCTGTTTCTTTTTAATTTTGTACTGGAGAACTTGGAGGCCTTTCATTTTACTGAGCATATTTTGTTTTAAACTCCCAAACTCATACAGAAATGCAGTCTATTATTAATAATTTCAATATAATTTTGTCATGTATGATTTTCTAACATAGGAATTTTGGAATCTGCTGTGCATGGTTCATTTAAAACAGAAATCTTGTATCAAGTCTATTTTTTTCTCTTTTTGTTTTCCTCTTTATTTTAGTACAGGGGATATCATGGTGAAAGATGGATTTCTGTGAGACATCTCTCACAACAGTGATTTATTATTTACCATTAGTTGATCTCAGTCCATGTTGTTCCTGGCCACTGTGTAAGGTGTTCTTAAAGGATAACAATACTGAATGCCTTGGAGCAGGGCTTTGGGATGCACAGAAAATGCTGTGCACAGCTCAGTGTTACGGTCTTGAAGTCACTGGGCCTGTACTCCACAGAAAACACCATTCCCTGGCATTAATTAGAGCCAGAGCCCAAGGATTGAATGTGGAAGTTGACCCACATGACTTTCCAGGTCACTGGTGAGGTCAGGTGCTGGGCATGTTCTGGGAAGATTCCTGGACCACTGTATGGACACAGAGCTCCAGTTTCCAGGATGCCGTCAAAGCTTGCCCAGAGGGTAAGATGGGTGGAAGTAGGTGGTTTTCCTTGGAGCCGAGGTATCGTTCACAAAGTGCTGGAGGCTCCTGTTGCAAGAGACCAGCACTGGTTTGCCATGAGCAAGCTAAGAAGCTGCTGAATAGAAAAAGCACTTTGCTGCAGAGAGAAGATTCAGTCAAAAGAGAAGAAAGAAGCACTGTAGTTAGGACTCCAGAAATAAATCTTTAAAGTAAACAGAAGTACTTTCAAAACACCTCAGTGTCCTCTTCTGCATCAATGAAAAATATGCAGCTGCTTTGCAAGGGACTGGCTGTCACCATCTTGATATAATCAGAAAGCTGCTATTTTTCCATCTTCCCATGAGCTTCCCAGGACAATCCTTCATAGGGAAGAGGATATTGTATTTCTTTTTCTTAAGAGATAAAAGAGGGCTGATGACTAATACTGAACTGAATTGTTAAGAGACTTATTTACTTAATTGAGCCTGCTTGTTTGGTATGTGTACCAATTAATTCATTTTTGTTGTGACCATATTGAAGCAACCTACACCCTTGTGACCTTCTCTTATAATTATTACTATTTTCCTCATTTGAAGCACTGTTTTGATTATGTGCTCAAAAAGCTCTGCTGAAACATCTGTAGCACTACCACAGAGTCAGGTTTTTCCATTTTTTGGAACTCAAGGATAGTAATAAAAAGAATCCTTCTTTATTGAAGTTCTTGGAGGTTATGGGTCACTTACAGCCCTTAGGGGATGGGGGGTTGTCTTCCTTTTTAATTTCACAAAATGACTATTTTGAATAGGCAGAACTTGTTTTCTAACTAGAAATTCTTTTAACAAAAATGTGTTGTTGGATAGTAACACTCAGAGGCAGCTCAGAATTCCTCTGGTGTGAATACCATACATATTACAGGGTCACAGGAGAATGTAACAGCAGTGGAGAAGGGGCTGGCAAGTATGGCCAGCCCTAAATTTGCTGAGATTGCTATGTGGACTCTCTGCCCCAAATAAGGCATTGCTTTTATTATTGCTTAAATTAAATACAGTATTTGACAGCTCTGTGCCTAAACCACAGTGGAGTTGTCTGAAAAGCTCTCTCTGAAGGAGAGACTCTCTCAGCCATGGCAGCCACATCTGCAGTGGTAGGTGACTGTGAGTGATGGGCTGCCAATGCAAGGTGGGATGTTTATTCCTCAGTGCTTCATCTTCACGGGATGAAGATTTTGCCATTTGTGCCAACCTCACAATGTTAACTTATGCTCACTACAATGTTTTTGAACTCCTGACTCCAGCTCCTCTTCCCCCGTTTACCTGAAAATCCCAGCCAAGTGGTTTTCCTCCATCAGGGCACGTGCAAATGCACTGGTGGAGCTTGTTCTGGGCAGCAATCCCAGAGGCAGCATTGGTTTGGAGAAAGGTGCTCTGCCAGTGGCATCTTTCATTCCAGTGGTACTGGAAGTTTTACACCAAGCCCCCTCACTGCTGGCTGCTGTGTTTGGAAAGCTGCAGAGTAGCCTTGTAGTTCTATGAACCTCTTGCAACAGCAGTCCTTTCTCCTCAGGGAACAAGACCCTCGCACAGAGCATTTTTTTTCTCAAGACTTGCTGATGCTGTTTCTCTTATTGATTTAAGTAGTATACTGCTTTCCCCAGACTCTGCCTGCTTTTTGTTCCATTCTGTCCAAATCAAAACTGGCCATGCTTTCAACTTCTTGAAGCACTGTGTACCTTTTTCCCTCTTCCTCATTCCCAGTCCCTTTCTCTCGACTTCCTTACAAAATGCCTTCATAGAGCTCTGTGCTCTGTGGGGTTTCTTTTTTCTGTATTGCAGACTCTCTCTGTTCCTGAAATAATTAAAACCACTTATTAAAAGATAATAGCTTGCTCTGGGTCACAGTTTTTCAATGGATGGCCCTCTAAGCTGCTGGGGATTTGGATGCCAGAGGACAGCACTGCTGGTAGAGCTTACCTTGGAAGCCAGCCACATATTGGTGTGCTGTGTCCCCTTGTTTTAATGTTTGTCTGAGCAGTCTTCTGGTCTTCAGAGTCAGACTGCTCATGTAGATGTGGCACTTTAGGACATGGTTTAGTGGTGGACCTGGCAGTGTTAGGTTAATGGCTGGACTTGGACTTAGAAGTCTTTTTCAACCTGAATGATTCTATGATTCTATGTAGCAAAAATTCCCACCTCAGTAGAAAAGAAAGTACCTTGAAATCTTTCTTCAGCTGTGAATAATAATCAGTGTTAGACCACCATTTCAGACCAGGCTTCTTGGTGGGTGACTGAAAAAAACACAGGAGTGGTTGTTCCACAAAACCATAATGAGAGGTTAATGCTTGCCCTGCTCACTCTTGACTTTCTCTCTCTATATAACCTGGTTTAACCCTTTGGCTTTGCCTATGTCCAGAACACTTTGGCTCAGTGTTCAGCTTTAGACTGTGTATGTAACGTGCTGTATGAAAGATTCATTTCCTTTCCAGCACTGGGAGTTTCCTTTTTAAATGAACTCATGTGCCAGATCACACAGTACGCAACCAAAGTACTGCATTTTATGTGACGCCTACAGGGCTCTACTGAATGAAATCTGCAAGTCTACAGAGTTCTTAAGATGTGACTTTATGTGTTTTTTGGAATAGAAACAGAAAAGCTGGGGCTGGAGGTGGGGAATGGATTGCCATCTTGGAAATTTAATGACCAGCTGTTTCCCTGTGATGTGTGTGGAAAAGTGTTTGGTCGCCAGCAGACTCTGTCCCGGCATCTTTCACTGCACACAGGTAAGGCAGTTCTTGGTGGGTGGTTGTTACAGCAAGCAGGAATTCTGTGTGGTTTCTTTTAGGGAGCAGAGCCAAGTGCAGGAACAGGACAGAATGTCAGAGTGGCGTTAGGGTGGTAACATTTTATTTCTTTGCAGCCTATGTGTAATTTCACCTTACAAAACCTGTCAATTCAGGTTTGTCCAGGTTCCAACACATCAGACTGTAGACAACAACTGCTAACCAAGCTCGGTAATGGAGTTTTGAAGAGAAGGCACAGACTTTTTATAGATGGATTTGGGTTTTTTTGGACAGAAACATCATTCACCTGATGAACTTTTTAAATGTCACTGAACAACAAAAGATTTGGCCCTGGTGGTTTAGATCTGTGAAACTGAAAGGATTGAATAACTCATTCATCTTTGGTCTCATCGTACAGTTCTGAGAGGAACAGGGGTTGCTCCACAACATACCAACTTTCTTAAAGTGAATCAGCTCCAAATCAGCTGAGACAAACAGTTTTTATACGGAAGATGCACTCTTTCAGCCTGCTGAGGTGCACTGCACAAAATAACACTTGGAAGCAAGAATTTCTGATGTAGTGCTGAGAAATCGTGTTGGTATAATGCCAGCATATGTTGAGCCATCCTGAAAAGGTTCAGGTGCCCCATGGTCTAGTGGAGTTTCCTTAGTCCTAAGCTGCTTTATGGAATGCCTTATCCCCTAACACTTGTAGCATTATATTTCAAATTTAGAGCAGCACGTCCTCAAAGGAAAAGGTTGTAAAAGCTGATGTAATGTTTGGTTATTTTAATCAACCCTTTGCAAATGCAGCCTGGCACACACACAAAAGCTGTGCTGCCAGGATCTAGAAATGTTTAATTAAAAATAAAAAAGAGGAATACTTAAAATTGTGAAGCATCAGAAGCTCATGATGAATTTGTTTAATTTTTTCAACTGTTCTTTGAGTGAGCTTTTTCATTAGTTTTATGTTTGGAGCTGGTCTAATGATATACAGTGTTCCCTCTCCTCCTATCCTTAGATTTTAATACAAAATCATCAACTATCAGCACTCTGCCAGTGATCACATGGGCAACCTCAACAATAACTAAGCCCAAAAATCAAACAGAAGATGCTAGGTAAAGGAAGTAGTTGTAGACTACTGACCTGTCTCTCCACTGGCTTTGCTGTAGCTCCGAGAACAGCAGTTGCCCCAGTTTTCCAGTTTATAAAGTTTTATATTATCTGACTATAAATGGTAGAGCAAATTAAAAAAGCTTGCCCTAAACTACCTTCAAATTAGTTGGGGTATTTTTCTGCATAATTGCTGTGAACTCCTATAAACTTCTAAAATGTTGAGCTTCCAAAGTACCTCATCCTGAAAGCTGCTTGGAGAAACCCAGAGGAATGCACACTTGGTTACTGGCAGCTTTCAAAGCAGCTGGCTTCAAACTGAGGTATTCACTCACATCTTTCTGCTCCTTTTTTCAGAAGAGAGAAAATACAAATGCCACTTGTGCCCCTATGCTGCTAAGTGCCGTGCTAACCTGAACCAGCACCTGACTGTGCACTCTGTGAAGCTAGTGAGCACTGACACTGAGGACATCGTCAGCGCCGTCACGGCCGAGGGCAGCGATGGAAAGAAGCACCCTTACTACTACAGGTGAGCACCCAGACGAGGGCTGTGTGCCACACACCATCTCGTGTGCCTGCTGAGGACATGTGACAGGGCCACCCTTCTGGTGCTGTGGGGTTGGAACCATGATTGAAATATTTGTCTTGTCTCTATCTGGTTTAGGCTGAGCAGCAAACCCCAGCGGGCTGCCTCATGCTGTTTGACTTGGCTGGCCATTGGGAAGGACTCTGGGGTTTGCTGTGGGGTTGTTTTTTTTAAATGACTTTGTGAGGCAGCTGTGCTCTTAGAAGTCTCTCTAACTTTTTTAACAGTGTTCCTTTAAGTTTTATGTTTTGAAACATCCCATCTTGTACACAGATTCAGGACTTCTAGTTGCCTCTGACAAGCTCCCATGTCTTCAGCCAAATCTATGAAATCAAATAGCTTGAAAGTGTATCAAGAACTGTTACATCAATCTACACATTTCCTTTGGCTGCTAGAGGTATTTACATTCTGTGACCAACATGGTCAAAGAAATAAAACCTTCAGGAGAATTTGCCTGAAAAATTGAAAGGAGTTGCCCAGATAAGATGGAAGTTTAGACATTCTTCTTGCTGTATGCACTGTTGTGCACTCTGCAAACTGTGATGTGCACTCTAGTGGCCAAGCAGATTACCAAATCACTCTTACTTTTAGTCAAAGTGCCAAGAGCAGATTTAATTACAAAATCATAGGAGTAAGAAATAAATGAGACCTGCTGGATTAGATTATCTAGTCCTTCCCTTGGGAAAGCAAAATAGTGGCCTGGAGTATATGCCTTTTCCAATCCTTCTGGCTTGTTTTAAATGTTAATGGCCTAATCAAAGCAAGAGGAGGACTCTGCAAAAGAAGTTAAATTAAAGGGTCCTTTCCACTGCCTCTCAGTATCACTCTGTTTATGTCCTGGCTGCAAAATCTGTATCCCTGCTAATTATTCGTATAGCTAAAGACTGCTGTATTCCAGTTAAGCATAAGAAATGTTTGAACCCATTTTTATTTGCTTACACTGAACTTGCCAGGCAGTTTTGCACAAGATCCCAGTTTGGCATGGGAACCATTCCAGGGCTTGAAAATCACTCCTGGAGTGTGCAGCAAGCTCTCTGTTTGTCAGTGTATCAGCTGTACTAAACATCTTGGCAAAGCTGCAGTGCCTCTTATTGCCCAAAGGAATCAGTTAGGTGATGCACAGCATCTGGAATCTGTAGTTTT
The DNA here is from genome assembly GCA_013397935.1 of Dasyornis broadbenti. NCBI lineage: Eukaryota > Metazoa > Chordata > Aves > Passeriformes > Dasyornithidae > Dasyornis > Dasyornis broadbenti. The sequence goes on from VZRN01005349.1 coordinate 88,934, forward strand.
TAATTAACTTTATGATTATTTAGCATCATTATAGCATGTACAGGATTGTTGCATTGTGCCTGCCCTTAATCACATTGGCATGGCCATCAGTTCAAAGGCAGTTCAGCAGACAAAAGAATTTTGCAGTGAACATTGAGTAGTGAGGAAGAGCAGAAATCCATGCTGTGAGTTTCCTCTTGCAAATTTGGGGAAAGGCAATAGGCCTCTGTTTGTGGTTTGCTTTTTAATGTTTCTTACTCTTGAATTCTCTTCTGCCTGCAGCTGCCATGTGTGTGGGTTTGAGACGGAGATGAATGTCCAGTTTGTCAGTCATATGTCCCTCCACGTGGATAAGGAGCAGTGGATGTTCTCCATTTGCTGCACAGCATGTGATTTTGTCACTATGGAAGAGGCAGATATGAAGGCTCATGTCAACAACAAGCACACAGGTGATGATCCCTCTCTCCCAGCTGCAGTGATCTCTCTCTTCCTTGCTTTTTAGGTGCAACCTTCACACTTCCCATTAGCACTCTGCTTTCACTGAAATGCTTGCTAATTAAGGCCTGATCTCTCAGAGTTGAAGTGAATTGGACTCCAGCCAGGCAAATAATCTGGTAGTGCAGATCAATTTTCAAGCTTAGTGAAATAAATGAAGGACTACTTAGCCCTTCTTCTTCCTATTCCACTCATCCCCTCCAAATCCCCTCCTCTGTTGGAGTCAGCATATTTCATTTGTTTTTCTGACTGGTTTACTATTTCATCAAAATCCTGCTTTGACTTCGGCGATGATAAGGTGACTTTGAGGGCTAATTGTGCATACCTGGCTGTAAGTCTGAAATAAACATTATGTTGAGCTTTGCTCTTGGCTGTGTTTGGCCCCACAGTCCATCAGTTTGGAATTCCATGCTGATGTTTAGTTGACACTGTGATTCAGCAATACTATAAATGTAACTTTATATTACATAACTGAGCAAGTAGCGCTCAATCCCTGGTCCTGCTCACTTAATAGCCAAGGATAAGAGCAATAGCAGTTTTCAAACAAGGTCCATATGCTTAGTCCTGCTAATGAAGTCTGGCATAATTTAAGGAGAAGAAAATTGGAATTTTTTAATTAATTTCTCTTTATAAGACCAGGCAGAAGTATTTTACTGCCACAAACTACTCACAGTTGCATTTACAATATGGAACCTGAATTGCATCCGGCACAACTTTTCCATCGCTAAATTGCTTTTCCTGTCCTACCAGGAATAAAATTGGGAAAACAGGAGGGATGAAGAAGAAGGGAGAGAAGAATATGACTGGTTGTGTTCACAGATACATAAGTTAAATATAACTACAGAAATAGGAACTACTGGAGAGCTCGCAAGGGATTTTATGCCAGCATAGCTCTCAACACTACTTCACTTCATAGAGAGGAGTTCAAGGCAAATGAGAAACACCACGCATAGTTTTGTGAAAAGCCTCAGAGCTCAAAACTGAGCTGTGCTCTGCTGTATTCTCCTATTGTGGCTAAAAGATTGAAACTGCCACTTGTCTTTTGAAGATAGGCAAAACCTCCTTGTTGTTCCTTCACCCTGCCCAACCGAGCCATTCTGCTGGTGATTCGGCCAAATGCTCACACATATGGCAAATACGGAGTAAAAAATCGAATGGGTTTTCTGGGTCACTCGACTTCAGTTCCTTATCCTGTGATGTTACCAGGTCATAAAGGGATTGTTTGTGTGGATATGGTAGATGCCTTCAAAGGAGTATCATTGTTTTAAACAAAACTATTTCTAGAGACAGGCAGCTCTAGAAATTTCTTGCATTAAAGATTAGGGATATTTGTATAATTTCCAGTGTGTGTCTTAGTGATAATCAGAATACACATTGTTCTTGTACCAGAACTGCCCTTTATCTGCAACAGCAGTCCACCTTTTCCTCCCTGCACCTTTCATCCCTCATTCCATAGTATTTTTTCTTTAGTATATTCCTGGAGAACAACACTCTCCCCTTTAAATGTACGCTGAGCCTTTTCCTCTATGGAACATAGTTTTCCTGCTATGCCAATCTCTCACTGCATATGTTCTTGTTGGAACCCCTGCTCTGGACATATGCAATCACAGCTGTACATGGTGAAATGAAATAAGCAGTGGTGGTAGTACAAACTAGCAGCAGCTACTGGGAATAGCTCACACAATAACATTCTGCGACCACATTTACCTTCCTTGAAGGCTCCCCAACACTGATTGTTCATATTCGTCCTGTGTTGTGCTCAATTTCTACTTTCGTTTTCCTTGACTGTTTCCAACTTAAGCACTTCTCATTTGTAGCAAAAATTCTTGTTACTGGCCCTTCAGGTCATAGCCTTGTACTCTGTGCTATTACATTTCATTCCGTTTCTATTACTCTGGTCCCCAAGGTCAGTGAATCTTTCTGTATGGTATCCAGTCATCCTCCCTACTGGTAGCTCAGGTCATCAGATTTCATTAGTGAATTCCTATGTTTTTATCTTAAAGGTGCCACTTACCAGTTTAAAGTTAAGTACACAGGTGCTGGTGTTTGCAGAGGCCTTGATCTGTATCACGTAGAGAATTTGAAGTTTTAGTGAAGTCTCTTTTTAACACAGCTCTGATCAAACCAGGACATGGGTGGGAGGGAATAATTTGCCCATACTTGCCTCGTTGGCTCATGGCAGTTTTCATAGGGGAACTCTAGCTCTTGTTCACTTCCAGTGTGTGATAGGGTTTGGCATTTGAACTTCATACTTTGTTGCACACAGAAGGAAGCTCTGATGGGCTTTATCTCTAGGTCCAGTTAAATAACATGCTTTTCAATTATCTTTAGAAGGAGAGCCTAATAAAAACATATAAATCTTGAGACCAGGCTGTTACCTCTGCAATGATTACTGAGGATGCTCTTCAGTACAATGAGTGAGATTATTCTCCTTTACCCTTCATCCCAAATTTACCCACTGGACCCACATAAATGGAAAGGTGGGGGAAGTTTTGCTTGGACCAGGAGGTACTTTTGGTTTCTGCACCCCAAACCTACAGAAATTCTGTTTTCTTTCTAAGTGACAAGTTTTCAGTGTTTGTGGACTCATAGTAGTCAAAGTGTTTTCTTGAGATTTTTTTCAGTCCAGTAATGAGGTAGAGTTGCATGAGCCCTTCCCACCACCATTACAGACTCACTCAATTGCAGGATAAACTGAGAGATGTACTGTAGTTAAACACTAATAAAAAGGAAGGAGGTCCAACAATGTTTTTTTCATCAGTTCAATTAATTTCAGACTTGTTTTGAATTACCTTTAAATATATATACTTCCTGAAATTTAAAACAGGGTATCTAATCTGCTGAACTAGTTATTGCTCTTTGTTTTTCAGCTGAGGAAAGGAAGACACCCAGTGAATCTAACAGTCCATCTTCATCTTCGCTGTCAGCACTGAGTGACTCTGCCAACAGCAAAGAAGATGCAGATATAACCCCAAAAAACAAAGGGTCAAACAACCTGCTGGTCATTTCTGTAGTGCCTGGTAGTCAGACCTCAGTGAACACTGAAGAGAAGTCAGAGAAAGGTAAAGCACTGTTTAACAAATACAAACTGTCACCTTCTATGCAGTCAATCTGGCCACAATGTAAGGACCAAATTTTCCTGTTCTATTTTTCAGGCTTTGAATGTGTTTTCTGTAACTTTGTCTGCAAAACAAAAAATATGTTTGAGCGTCACCTGCAAATCCACCTGATCACACGAATGTTTGAGTGTGATGTGTGCCACAAGTTCATGAAGACACCTGAGCAATTACTGGAGCACAAGAAATGCCACACTGTCCCCACCGGTGGGCTCAAGTAAGGAAAGCAAGTACACAAACTTTTACTGTGTTAAGCACTTTAATACTCTGGGGATAGGACAAAAGGAAGTCGCTCAGAAAGGCTTGGTTAACTAATAATCTGGATTTGGGGCTTCCTTGTATTTAGATGACCCAAGGTCTGTCCTTTAGGCTTGCATCATTACAGCCGATTGGTAACCTAGCAGCAGAGGAGCAGTAACAAACTATGGCCCTTTTCCTTTTCAAGTCAAAGGGGAGACAGTATGTGATGGGTCCTACAGAGAATGAGGCAGCACTGCAAAGAGCTTTGGGCAGAATGAGGTGGTTTTTTTCAAGGCATCAGAGCAAAGGCAAGCACCCAGCACAGGCTGTGTTATGCACCTGGCTCAAAGAAACTAAATCCTGTACAGCCGCTGCAACGAGGTATGCAGTTACAACCTTAAAGGTTATAGCCTTTGTATAATCAAATGCAAAGCCATTTCTCTCCAAGAACGAATAACTTGGATGCTTTCTGCTTTGTTTGCATGTCCCACAAGAATCACTATTGTATAAATGAACATGTAATGAGTAATACAGTCTTTTAAGAAAAAAAGCTCTTTGGTTTTGGCTGCAATGGTGTCCTTTAAGGTCTTTCGGTGCAGAGCAGTGTTTCTAGGAGGGACTGCTGGGGCCATATGCTTGCTCTCTGGGCAGGCAGTGTGATATTATGAAAGAGGCACATCCCTGGTCTCTGTTTGTTCCAGCTGCTGCAGGAAAAAAGGCTGGAACCACTTGGAGCCCAGCTAGGGTTCAGCACAGGGCTCCCAGCTTCTGTTGTTCTTGCTGAGCAGACTGATGTTTTCAGTGCACTGTGGCTGCGACACGAGGAGCACGCCACGTTCAATGGTACTGCGTGCAGCTCAGTTTGCACTGCAGCTTTTGGAAACTGGTCCTGTTTGCCAGGCAGCCTCTGGCCTCCAGCTCAGTAGTTCCACAGACTGGGATCTGTGGTCACTTGAGATGAGATGACTGAATCTGGGAAGAAGACCAGATTGAGAAGCAAGTAGTGTGCCAGAACGTCGGGATGTCTGTCTTGGACATACAGACCAGTTGTCTAGTGCACATTTGGTTTAAGCTGCATAAAATCTGTTCTATTTACCAAGGAAAAACCATGACCTATGACTCAAGTCTTCCTTACAGAATGGGTCTCTCAGCCTATATTCCTGCCCAACTCAAGTAATAATTAGGTACCTTGAACGCTGCATCTAAGAAAAAGCTCTAATTTATCTTTTTTTAAGGCATCCAGAAGAGCCTGAAGAGATCTAAGTAAATTGTATTTTTCTGTCTCCTGTTTGCTGTGGGGGAAGAGAAAAAAACATGATTCTTCCAGCTCCAGGTCAAAATCTGAGATTCTGATCCAGAGAGCACCCAGCCCAGGAGAGGTATGTGTGCATTGACAGCCAAGTCCTCTGTTGCAAGAGATAATCACATTAGAAGCCTCAGTGACAGGCTCCCTCTCTGGATCAGAGTGCATCAGGAAAAGTGTCCAGATGTTTTAGTATCTCTTTGTCCTCCTGTTATTATTCACTTTCCTCAAAAATCTCTTGATTAGCTTGTAGAATACTATTAAACCTGTATGTGCAAGCAGTTGTAGCAAGGAAAGCACGAATGGAGATGGAGAATCTCAGTTTAGAAATTATCCAAAATGCCAGAACACAATTAGCAGACCTGCTAAACAGTGACTGCAGATGTGTGGCAGCTGGGGATGTTGGAAGACAGTAGCCAGGTGCCTTAGTTGTATGTTTTTATCCAGCCCTGCTCTCTGAGCTCACCAGTTCCATGTGGAAGGCTGCGTGCTTGGTTCAATACAGCAGAGATCGCTGGCGGGGAGCTGTCCCCACCAACTTCCTCTCAGCTGCACCAAGCAAAGGCGGGTGTGTTTTGGGTTTGGTGGTGTCCAGGCTTGTTCAGTGTGCAGCTCAGGCTTCTTTCCAAGCTTCCACAGTTCCCTCCTCTAACCTTCTCAGTGCTTCCTGGCTCAGGATCTGGGGTGAGGCCTTTTGCCATGTCCACCCCAGGCTGGATGCTTGCTGCTGTGAGTAAGCAGAACCCACATCCTGTTCCTTCACAGGAGCAATTCCTGCCATGGCAGAGGAGGCTGTAGGCAAACACTCCCAAACACACGCCCTTTTGAGCATGGCTAGCTCATCTCCCAGAGATGGGAATCCCTTACAGATCATCCTAACAGCCTGGCTTTCAGCTGCTCCTAGCAGGATACCCAGCAAGCTTATTGTTCAAGGTCACATAAAAGGGATTTCCTACGCTTTTGCTGTACATGTGGTATTACAAGTTTATTCCATCTTTACTTAAACAGCTGCTTTCATACTCATCTGTAAACACTCACTTTAAACCACTTCTTAATGGAAAAAATGGCCAAAGTGACTCCGTGCAAACACTAGGAATCGTTACACAAAGTACCTGTGCATCAGTCACCCACCCTGCACTACCCGGCCTGCTCTGGGGAAAGACCCCGTCAAGGTAAGCCAGAAGGTTAAAGGGATGCTCCTTCAGAGTGAATCAGTGTTTTCCTAGAAATGCCATTAAATGGGCAAACCTCCTCTAAGCAGAGATGTGTCAAGGTAAACCAAATATTGGAAAGAGGCTTCACAAGGAGAACTGTCTTTTTCTCCTCCTTAATAGGTCAGAGAGGGGCTGAGTGACAGGGTTAAAGCAGGAATGCAGCTCTGCAAGCTGAGTGACTCCTCTTTTCTTTGTCCCTGCCCTTCCCTGCTGTGTTGCCAGGTGCCCGTTCTGCATCTACTCCACGAACCGCCCTGCAGCCATGGAGTGCCACCTGAAGACTCACTACAAGATGGAGTACAAATGTCGGATCTGCCAGACAGTGAAAGCCAACCAGCTGGAGCTGGAGATGCACATCCGAGAGCACCGCCTTGGCAACCATTACAAGTGTGACCAGTGTGGCTACCTGTCCAAGACGGCCAACAAGCTGATCGAGCACGTGCGTGTCCACACCGGTGAGCGCCCTTTTCACTGTGACCAGTGCAGCTACAGCTGCAAACGCAAAGACAATCTCAACTTGCACAAGAAACTGAAGCATGCTCCACGCCAGACCTTCAGCTGTGACGAGTGCCTGTTCAAGACTACCCACCCTTTTGTCTTCAGCCGCCACGTGAAGAAGCACCAGAATGGAGACTGCTCCGAAGAGGAGAAGAAGGGCCAGTATTCAACCTCCAAGGAAGCCAGTCCACTCCTACCAGTGAACAGCTCCAGGAACCTTCTGTCACCCCTCTCAGTTATGTCTGCCTCCCAGGCTCTGCAAACAGTAGCTATGTCAGCTGCACACAGCAGCGGGGCAGAGCCAAACTTGGCAGTGAAAGCCTTGGCCATCAACGGCACTTCCCTGTGCTTTGATAAATACTGGAACTCAGAGTTTGCCCACCTTATTCCTTTAACAATGTTTTTCCCCAAAAACCACTACGATCTCACATTCCATCCACCCAGACCTCAGACTGCACCAGGAGGTGCCTCTTCACCTAAACACTCCTTCCTTGCCTACCTTGGACTAACAGAAAGGGCAGAAACTGTCTGAGGGCAGTTGCATTCTGTACCAAAAATCCCCGAACAAACCCAGCAGGTTATACATTGCTGCAAAACGTAGCCCCAGGAGGTAACGAACACTTGTACTATATCATTAGTAAGGTTTAGCAAATGGCTCTGTGTGTATACTTATTGCATTGACATGAAAGCTGCTTTATTAAATCTCCAAGAGGTGACCTACTGCATACTTCTACCTTCAGAGGCATGTTCCCAGTACTCTTATCTAAGAAACTATTTTGTCTTGTTATGCTGAAAAAAAAAAACAGAGTGTCCTTATTGGCAATCAGCACTTGTAAAATGACATATTGATGCATTTTACTTTTGGGCTTTGTGTGCCTGCGGGTGCGTGAAAGAGAGTCTGCCTGTAGTGTGCCATGACGTTGCTTTTGCACATCCCTTGGATTGGCTTCTATAATTATTCTTCTTTTTCCCTTTTCACACACACTCCCTCCCTTCCCCCCTCTCCCCCCAAACTGTGGAGTTGTGGAGGGAGGAATGTTTGGGTCTGGGCGGGGGGAGAACTGGTGTATTATTTCAGTGCTGTTTGCAGCTTCCTTTAGTTGTTTGATACCTTGTACTCAGTTGTCAAGGTTTGAGGATTTGGGATAGAACTAATGAGGAAAAAAAGTTGCTTTCAGCACTGCAGGATGAGAGCATGACAATGAAAAGTGTGTTTGTCCACGCACACATGCAGTGTGTGCAGCCTACACACCCACACAGCAGGCCCAGTTCTCAGCTGTTACACAGGTGTGACAAACACCTGCCTCTGGGCCATAGCATACATCTTTTGTTTTAAAAGGGCATATAAATATTATATATATACTGTATTATGCAGTGGTTACCTTTTAGTTTGCAGGAACAACTTGTATAACTAGAATTCTATGGTGGAAAAAAAAATCCAACAAGGGGATTTAAAAATGGGTATGGATAAATTCTGGGTATAAATACTCAGACTAAAATAAAAAGGCAGTTTTGCACAGTGCTTTAGTCTTGCACTAGTTTGTTTCTCACTTGCAAAAAAAGAAAAAAGAAAAAAAAACAAATTGTGGGCTGAAATTAATAAGACTGTTTATTTGAAAAGGTACCAGTAACTTCTTTGAAATATAAAGTTATAAAAAGATGCTTTTGGAATCATACAGTTCTCTTTTATACCCTCAGTATTTCAATTGTACTTGCAAATTTGACAGTCCTCTCGCTCCCCTCCGTGTCATCAGTAATACTTTATTCCTTTTTGTTAATGGCAGATAGAGTGTGTCCTTCTAGGAAGTTAACTTTGTACTTATTTAATGCTCCTACTTGTGGTCATTAAAATGACATGTTATATGTAGCACTTTATTGCAGGAAGAAGCAAATGCAGATTGGTTGTATAACCTTTGGTAATCTCAAAATGCCAAGAGTGATCTTAAGAGAAGCTAACTGACTGTTAATTGATTTCTGTTCCTTAGACAACTTAATATGCCAGAAGAAAGATCGGGATCAAAAACACTCTGTATTACAATTGGAAATATAAAATGTGAAGCATTTTAGAATTATCATGTGATGTACAGGAATGCCTTCATACTGAATTACTGTTTTCCATGATGTCTCTTGGATTTGGATCTGGCTATCTTTTACCAGGTATTAGAAGTGTCTGACCTAGCTTTTGCCACAGTCCCCTTCGCTGTCCCTTGGCCAAGCCACTGTAGGAGGTGCCCTGAGTCACATCTATCATGCTATCTACCCACCCTCGTGCTGTCCTGAAGGAACTTCCTCTGCAGGTTGTTGTGGGATGGGGGGAAACAACAATACCTTGTTCATGACAGCAGGAAAGCAACAACCCAGTTCAGGAAGGCATTTCTTGTCCACAAGGGCTCTTAGCCATATGGACGACTAGAAAGGTAACTCAATCGTCATTAGTTCTCAAATGATGCTTGTATAGAAAGACTTTTTGGATGCAAAACTTGCATCGCTTTAACCTATTTGCAAGATTCCTACATTTGTTTTGTACTGAGATGGCCAAACATTCTCCACTGTCATGACCAAATTCTTCCTTTTTGGGGAGGACATCCTAATCTGTGCACTCCTGTTAACATACTGGAAGCTAGTTGCAAGGGGGAAATATCCAAAATCATAGCAGGTTATCATTTGGAATTATTATTATTAACAGGACAGAAAAGTCTCACCATTTATTTACATTCCAGCAGACAGTTTTGGTTCTAACAAGCATGTGGTGGTTCTGTCTATGCAGTAAAGAAAACCCATCTGCTCCAAACTATGTGTAAACCTTTGTAAACAACTTACCTAACTCAGGGCCCTGTACGCTTTACTCCATCAGAACTCCTGGTAACACCTCCCTGGGAGTACAGACAAAATAGAAAATACTCTGTTGGTAAGTACTTGGAGCGTAAAATAGCAACTATCTCTATAGCATGAAATCTGCAATCTGTATCTAGCAGCTCTACCAGTTCTGTAAAGCACACTCCACACGTGCATCTCTGACCACACCACACAAAATCAAACACTCCCAAATCAAAAAGCTTATTTTTCACACTGCCTACAGGTAAAGTTCAGCTGTCCAGGAGGAAGAAGAAGTAGTAATATTAGTTAGGCCACTTTATCTAAACCAAATTGCAGTTTAAATAGGGCTGGAACTCCCAAGAATGAGCTGCCAGCATGTGACCGCCACGTGTTCAACTATGTTCCACTGCACCAGTATCTGATCTGGCAATGTTTAGTGTACCTGGGAAATTTGTTTAGCACTTTGGAAAGGATAAATTAATTCTTTCTGGCAAGTTATAGAAGTTTTCTCTGTAAGGAAAAGTGTGTTAGGAGGTTTTTATTTTTTTAAGAAAAAAATACACTATTTATCAGAGCTCTTGCATATTAAAATAATTTGTTTGCAGTTCAAGACTAAAGAGAGCAATGTTCTCCAGAGGTTCCCCCTACTGATTGATGACCAACAGTTCTGATAAATTCCCCCCACCATAAAGGTAATTTCATACTCGTTTTCACTATGCATTCTTTAATGAAAGCTAGCGTGTTTTTCTATTTAGTAATTCAGTTAAAGTTCTCAGCACCTTTTTCTTTTTTTTTTTTTTTTTTTTTTTTTTTACTTGTTGTATTATGTTCAAGTATCATTCAGTCAAGGTTTGTGTACATTAATAAAAATTTGTATTGTATAAAGCTTTTTGCATTATAAGGCTGTACAGGGTCATTTTGACAGTAACTGGTATATTTCTTTGCATCTTATGTTGCATTGCCAATTTCTAGTGTATCCAGTTTGGAAGTACAATATACTCTAATTAAAAAGGTTGGCTATATTCTGGTTTCTTTTTGGTTTTCCTTCCTCTCTTTTTTTCCACCTTAAATTCATTTAGAATTGATTTGGAGGGAGGGGCAAAGGATTTTTCTTACCAAACATGAAGATAAGAAGGAAACAGGGAAGATGTTATCAATGATTAAAATCAAAAAGGAAGGCTCTGGCTCTCACTACTGATGAACAAACACAGCAAACAGTCCTAGGACAGGTCCCGGACTTCACTCTGGGGGGTCTGTGCTTGTAGCAACCTTCCAGCTCTGTTCAGCAAGGGGGATAATTCCTCTTCTGAGAAATTAACTGACCACTCTGCTCAGTTGTGCAGTTCAAAAAAAATCAGATCCTTAAGCAATAGTTTGGGGGACTTGCTTTTGCTTTGAATAGCCCCAATGAAATCAGGAGAACTTTTTCCTTAAAGAGGAGCTACACTGGGAATAAAAGAACACGGTGCACTAAAACATTGTAGTGAAAATCTGGTTTTTTAATGGTAAAATCATTGTGTATGGATTTTATCAGCATTTTAGAAAAAAATGGTCTTTTAACCAGAGATTATTGGAATAATTAAAATGCATAGATGACACTAAAGAAGAAAATGCTAAAAGCAGACAAATTTCCAAGAAGCAAAGGTACTATTGACTCCACTAAACAAGGAAAGATACTCAACATCCTAAAAGTAAGTTAGACTACTTAAACACTAACCAAGGAAAGAAAATAATCTGGGTATTCATTAGATAATAATTATCCTCAGATATATTAATGTTAACATTAAATACATGTGGATTGCCCTTTGCCTTCAGGGCAGTGTTAAGGTCTAATCAACTGAAAAAAATTCCTACAGTTATTTCTACTGAGGTGTGGATATTAATTTTCAGGGCCTTTGTCAGTACCTTGTACATGGTGCTATTAACAGGTTGGGCATTGGAATCCTCTTCTGCTGATGACTCCTTAGCTGAAAGAAAAGCTTTGGCACAGAGTTGGTAAGTCATGTTCAAGAAGAGGTGGTGTCTCTCTCTCTCTTCCCTCCCACACTGTATCTGTAATAGAAAATATACAGTAATACTCTATGTGGAGTTTTTTGCACTAGACATAAATAGTTATCCTAGCAATTAAAAGGCAATCCTGCAAATCATGCCCAGAGCAGCTGTGAATGTTCCATCCCTAGAAGTGTTCAAAGCCAGGCTTGATGGAGCTCTGAGCAATATGATCTAGTGGAAAGTGTCCCTGTCCATGTCAGGAGGGTTGGAACTGGATGACTTTAAGTTCCCTTCCAGTGCAACCCATTCTGTGATTCTTTGAAGAAGTGGCTTAATTGTGTAAGTAAGTTCTAAATCACCAAAACCAGGCTGCAGAATTGCAAGATAAGCTGGGAGGGGGCTGAATTATCTAACTGAATTATCCTGACTGGCTAAGTAGTCAGCTAGCAGTTCAAGTGCAAGTCCTGTAGTAGCGCCAGCCCTTGAGTCATATATAATAAGCTTTTGTTTAAAAGATCAGGCCCAATCTCAACCAAAATGTAAACGGTCTGCCTGCACTCAGCCTCTGCAGCTTTAGTCTGAAAAAATCCCTGTGTCCACCCAAACAGGGTACAGTCACACATGCTGAGATGTGATGAGCCCCTGTCCTTTACAGCAGGTGCCTATAACATGCTTGTAGACCTGCATGATTTTAATCAATTAACTCAACCTTCCCTAGTTGGTATCTTCTGATGATATTCCAATATCCACACGTGATTACAGAAAACAGCTCCAGTTGTGTACTGACCCTTTCAGAAGAACAAAAAGTCCCCTGTTTTCATTCTGAATCTTCCTATATTTTTAATATAGGTTTAAAAAAAAATTACTTAAAATTGGAATTTTTTTGAATAGTTATTTCTTACAATCCTACACATGTCGTAGTCATCATCAGCCCAGCAAAACAAGGCTTTAAGAGAGAATTGGGGGGGGGGGGGGGGGGGGGAGCAAGCAGAAACAAC
>VZRN01005349.1:101601-193991 GCA_013397935.1 Dasyornis broadbenti
GGGGGGGGGAGAAGCCAAAGCAAACCAACAAACATACAATTTTCTGTAACATTTCACTGTAAAGAGGGCTTCTCTATAGTGGAGGGGATGGCATCATTTATGCAGAGCCATGTTTTAAGATCCATGTTGTGTTAAAAATACATCAGTTATGCTCCTTACAGACAGACATCTCCATTATATCATCCACCATCTTCTGTGCTGCTAATTGGCCTCCTTGTTGACAAGTCTCAGCAGCAAGGTTAAGTGCTGGCTGTAAAAGCAATATAGCCTCTTGCCCGAGGGGTCAGAGCTCAGACAGACCGTGCTGGAGCCTGCATGGCCTCTTTCCCTGCTATATATTTTCTGGGAGCTAATAAAACACCAGGGCAATCACTCCTGCCCGGCGCTCTGCCAGCCACCATAGTGTCTGTGGAGTTGCAGTAAATGGTACCTCAATCTTCCCAGCACCAGAGCACTCAAGGAGTCTGCAAAAGGAAAAGACATCTTCTCTTGCACCAAAGTTTTAGAAACTCCCGTAGAAGCAATTAAAAAATCACTGAAGTGACAGCTAACCTTGAACACGGGGCAGCCAATGCCTGAGCGTCCAGCCCTTGGAAAAGGGATGGGTGAGTTCACAGGTTCCATCTGAACCAAAGACCAGGATTTTACCTGGCTGTTGGGCTCCTTGCAGAGCTCTTGGGAACATATCCTAGGAAGCCCTCCAGTTGCTGAATACCAGGCAATACATCAGAAATGCACCTTGTTGGGCTTCCACGTGTGCACACCACCTGTCTTTGACCAACCTGATAGTGGCTTGATTTACACATAGGCCTGACAAAGAAAAGAAAAATAAAAGAAGAAAAAGAGAAAAGAAAAAGAGAAAAGGTAACTTAGAGCTGAAGCTGAGCAGTAACAGGGGACACACTGATTGGAGATGTTTCATTAAGTTTAGAAAAAAAGAAAAATAAAGCAACCCCTGAAAAAACCCAACAACAGTACAGGAGAAGAGCAGAGCACCAAGTGATCAAATGGCACTTTTTTTGCAGCCTGTGGCAGCCAATTTCCCTGTTTAAACTGGGGAAGGGCTTTCCACACTCTGAGGTGGTTTTGTTTTGTTCTGTTTTTTTTTTAAATTGTGTCATTTCCCTACCCCTTGATCATGATTAAAATGTAACATATGGCACAGTTCGAAAAAAAAAAAGTCAAAACCCTCCCCATTTTTTTCCAATTTAGGCTATAGTTAATTTAAAAAGACTTCAGGTTCCTGTAGTAGAAGTTCCTCTTCTGTTTGCATTTAGTTCTGCTCTACTTTACTTTTCAGACCTCTACTTTCTATCACATACCTTTCTTTTTCCAGCACTTCTCAGACAGCATTTCACTGGAAGTGTAAACGTTGGATTGTTACTCTTCTGGGAATGTGCCTGTTTAAATAAAGAAGAGAAAAATGTTCTCTCGCTGAGCCCCTAGACCTTCATGCCAATGTTTGCAGCACAGCCTGAAGTGACCAAAATCAAAAATAGGCCTTGCTTTCTGGCTGGTCAACAAAGCATCAAATACTTTCTTGATTCTTTCCCTGCTACTTAAGTCTGGAATGTTCATTCACAAGCCAGGCCAAAGAATTTGTTTTTTAAGAGATTTACCAGGAAGCCAGTTGGGAGGGTCAAAGCTGTAGCTAAGGTGCCCACACATGGGTGAGCAGGACTTTGGAGCCATAGATGCAAGACTGTATCAATGAGTATATCAAGGAGTATGTTTCTCCCAGTTTGCTCTCACTGCCTCCTTGAGTTGCCACAAATTACCACATGAGCCTGGGCTAGGCCCTGCTCAGGGCTAGAACAAGAAAAATAAATTAAGACCAATGATCCTCGTCTGGTATTCCTCGACTGCAGGGATTAACACTTCCCTGGTATCTAGACTTCCAGTACATAGCGTACAATTGCATTCCAGCACAGTTAGAAGCAGTGCTTCTTTTAGCAATAAAAATCACAGGATCTTTCCTGAAACTGAGAGAAAAATTTTAAATAGGATGGGACTGTAAGTAAAGACACATAGTTGCAGGAAAGCTCCTTCCATCAGTAGGATTCTGAAATAATATGAATACATTGGTGACTGTCACTCACACCAGTGACAGTTTTAAAATGTACCAGAATAGCTCTATTCACAGGTGTTACCAGAGCAATGCCCATTTGCACTCTGAATATTTAGTAAGCAAGCATTAAGACTTCATGTTTTTATACTTAGCTACCTATTTTTAATGGGACTGCATACCCAGAACTTAATGAAAAGATCTAATATAATGTCAATGTGATTTAAAAATATGTGTTGCATCTTTTAAGTTGACATTTCAATTAAAAATAAGTAAGATCCATTTATATGGTGATACCGTGATAAGATTGCATCAGTCAAGTTTCATTCCTACTCAAAGTGACAGATATCTCTAAGATAGACAGAGCCAGGAAGTTCAGTCCTCCAGCCACTCAAACCAGGAAAATATAACTAAGCATGAATTTAAGCACTTCACAAAAATTGGGGTATCATGTTTCAAGGATAAATGTATTTCACAGAATCATAGGATCCTTAAGGTTGGAAAAGACCTCCAAGGCCCTCCTTTTGTTATTAATGAATTTATAAAGATACTTTTTATTGCCTTTCAGAGGTGGCCAGATTGAGCTGTAGCTGAGCTTTCACCTTTCTGATTTTCTCTCTACATGACCTAATGACATCCTTGTAACTTTTCCTGAGTTGCCGGCCCCTTCTTCCAAATGCCAGAAATTCTTTTTCTTCCCTGAGTTCAGCGAAAGCTCCCTGTTCAACCAGGCCAATCTTCTTCCCCATCTTCACATTGTTACCTTCCAGTGACTAGTCTATTAAAGTTAATAACTGCACATTAAATATTTGTTCACAGCCAATTTTAACAGGAAAACAATGCCACGTGCACTGCAAAAGGCTCTTGTGCACATCTACGTGTGTGTACTCCCATCTAAAGCTCTCACCAGCACCTGCTTTAACTTGGTTGAGCAGCTCTCCTTTACAGCAGCAAGTCCACCACATCATACTTTTGAGCATCACTTTTACCCTCCTCTAAGTCCCCTCCACTTTCATGAAAAGCTCATTCTGCTCACAGTTCTCTTCCATGGGTGATAAAAGGGTAGACCAGCCCTTCCATTTCTCAATTCCAACCAGTATACTACTCTCAAGGTAAATGCCACTGACTCAACTTCAGAAGAAAGAAGAATTAAAAAATTAAAGTTCATAAACTGGGATTGCTCAGAGGTTTCTTCCAGCAGAATGTTTTGCTGTCAGACAAGTTTTAGAAGACATAGGAATTTACTCTGGAGCAGATTGTGTGGTTCCTGACAAACTGGCTACTGGCCATGTTCCGACCAACTGCCTTTGGATCTGGTTCCCAAAATCCTGTACACAGATGGTTTTTTTTCTGAAAATTCTTTAAAAACTGGACATTTTCTGTCAGGATTTTTGGTTCTGTCATTGTAATAGCCAGTTCCTCAACTTTTGTATTTGCCATTGGCAGCCCAAGTCACATGAGTGTTTTCACTAGTTTTTTCTGTCACTTAATGAATAGCTTGCCAAGCTCCAGGCTCATATTTGGTGGTAAAGACTTCAAGAATCCTCCACATTTAGAGAGCCAAAAGAAAATGGATGGGGTATGGTTTTGTACTGTTCAGAAAATCTGTTTCCCATTGAACTTTTTTAGTTTCCTGGGCTAGTATAAGAGAGGAACTGAGACAACTAAATAGTAGTGACCAGATATAAATAAAAAAGATCACCCAAAACTCTCACTGGCAGCCAAGAGACCAGGACTCTGAAACGTCTAATGGAAATGTTTCCTAACCTGTCAGAAGCTTGCACGGTTCAAAGCCCACTCTTGGCACCACCAAATGACCAGGGACTACCTCCTTCCAAGTCATCTGCCAATACATGACAGACCAAAAACTCAGAAGAAATCCCTTAGCTCTGCAGCTCTTTCTACAAACCTCAGAAAGCAAGGCCATTTACCTCTGACTCCTCTGAGATCTGCTGTCTGTACGTATGTTGACATTGAATTTACTGTGCAAACGCTGAAAGCCAGAGAACTTCCACCCCAACGGAAGTGCACATACCTGGTCTCCTCTTGCTCTGCTCTTGCAGAGAGTGGACCCCATGTCGTAAGAAGTTGTAGTGTTATAACAAATTCAGATCAATTATCTTGCTTCCAATGTAAGACTGCCAAGTTACTCACATCATCTCATCACAAGCTTTCTGAAAGGGACTTTCTGAAGATTCCTTTCCTGTAAACAAAAAAGGAAAAAGCACTTGCAACACCCAAGAACACAATTAATATTGTCAGTCAAGCCAAGTGAAATCTGACCTCTTACACCATCCCAAGGATGCATTCAACTTGAATTCTGATGGTATCCTTGTTTACCCTTTCCTTCCTGGCTATAAATAGGACAGCCAATGAAGAAGGCTACCCTCAAGAAAGATTCCCTCCCAACTCTTTCAAATATCTTTGAAAGATCTCCCAGCAAAGTGAAAGAACCTTCCAGCTACAGACAGAGACTGCTCCTAAGTGCAGGGGGAAAGTGTCACCCTCCAACTGCAGCAGGCAATCAAGAACACTGGGCAGTGGCAAGAGAAGACAGCAGCCTGTCCTCACACCATCCATCTGTGCAGCCCAGTATATCCTGTGGTGTTCTTGGCAGTTAGCACAGTTTCTCTTGCTAACGGACAATGAAGCACAAGCCAAAGCCAATCCAGTCTTCAGCTCATTACAGGGAGGACCTAAGATTGGCAATAAAACTCTCCAGGAATGGAGAGGCAGGAGTTTGAGACTCTAATCAAAGAACTGTAGGAGAGTCCTGATACCAACCCTTTCTCACCAGCAAGTTCAATACGGCTGTGCCCTGACAGAGCCTGCAGGTTATTTTGGACATGAGAGGTGCCAGAATATAGATTAATGCAGCTTAACTGGGAAATGGGTAATGCATCCTCCATGTCTCATAGGCTGGCCCTGAAGACAAGCAACTGTCTTTTCCTTAGTTTATAAGGGATGGAAGTTAACCTCGAGGTAGTTCAGTTCAAAATATAGTTCTTTTTTCCTGAGAATGATCAAACAGAACACAGAATTCAAACCCACATCCTGAAAAGGTGAACATCAGCCAGCCATGCCAACCACTCAGGGCACCTGCTGCCGATAATCTACCCTCTCTCTCTCTTGCACAAATAATATCAGACGATTAACACCTTCTTTAAGTAATTATCCTTCCTCATCTCCTGCCTGCACATCTGGGTTTGTCTGTGTTCATATCATATACCACCCACCCCAACTATACAGGATCTCTTTAACTCAAAGCATGAATTAACAAAATTACACTAAATATCACAGTGCAGCAACATTTTTAACACATCAAAAACAATATTTTCTTTTTTTTTTGCTGAAGGAAGAAGCTGCAGACAAGTCATGACAGCAGCCAGATTAAAACAAACCAGTCTTTTTGAATAAAAGGTGCTCTTTCAAGAGACTTGGGCTCATTCATTACCATCAGATTTAATGGACTGCAGACTCCTCAGCTTTTGGGACATACAATTTGACAGTTTGTAGAGGAAGATTGATTTTTATTTATACACATCTATAAATAAAGACTCCATACTGTGGCATCAGCCAGTCAGATGCATAAGTTCAGTATCTTTTGAATAGAACCAACCAGGATTTTGGACAAGGGACTGTAGTGTGGATCATTTTCTAACTCCAGCTGAAAAGTGCATTTTCCCCTATCCAACACTGGTGAAAAGGGTTGCACTCATGAGGTACCTCTGCCAGGACTGCAGCCTACCCTCTCAGGCTAGAGAGAGGTCTGTCAGCCTTTGGCAAACAAGTCAGAAGACAGAGATGCAAAGATACAGAGTGGACAGAAATGAAAGAAAAGTGCTTTACAAAAGTGGGACTTCATCCTTAGTAATCAAAAGCATGAATTTCACCCCTGCTTTAGCAGCTCTCCATTTACAGAGAAACATAAGGAAAAGGAGAACAATAGACAACACAATTCACTGTGTGAATTATACACTACACCTTCATAAGAATCTAAAAGTATAAGCAGAAGGAAGCCTTGAGGGATGGATAGTTTTAGTAAGGCCATTCCACATAAACAAAAGATACCAAGGCAAAAAAAAAAGTGTGTGTGGGATGATCCAAATGGATTTTAATCTGTTTGGGCTACAGAAAACAGGTTTCCTGACTAAGAGCAATGCCTTGAACTACTTAACCACAAACAGGCCTCTTCAAAAAAGTTATGCCCTTAAAGCTATTTACACAACAGCTGGGACTCCTAATTTTCCCAGCAGGGCTCAGTAGTTCTTGCCCATTGCAAAGAAGTGAAAAAACCCTTGCCAAAAAGTCAGAAATGCAGAACGACGCTGAAGGAAATGAGACCCGAGACAATTGATTTAGGACTCTGCTCACCGTTCTGTTTAGCATGTTTTCCCTGGTTCCGAGTAGCCTGATACGCTTCTGAAGGACCATGGAGTAGTTTGACACATGGCGGAGGGGGAAAAATGATGGTAACAAGTGGTTGTTCTTTTTACCTCAGCTGTAAATCTGAGCACAACACCCAGGGCACAGCATCAATTCCAAACAAGTGCAGGCAGATATACAACATGCTGCTTGCCCCGATCAAGCCACAGAGCAGCACAAAAAAAAAATAAGGCTCTCTAGCAAGACATAAAAATACTCAAATCTGTTGTAAGCAGGAGTTCAGTTTTAAGGAGGTCTAAACTGTCCTAACTCCAGAAAAACACCACCACTACCCAGACAGAGTAAGCCTACCCACAGATCCCAAACAGAATCCCTATAGCAGACACAGATTTCAGCTGGTAATGTGAGCATTTTTAAGGAGCAGTGTGGTGTAAAAAGGCTGAAGACTGGGAAAAAAAAAGTGTTCAAATCATCTAAAACTGATTCTTTGATAGGGGTAATATGATACTTATATCCTGGTGAGTTTTTAGGTAGAAATAAAGAGGTTTTGAGGAAGAACAACTATCCCCATGTGAACCATCCAGGAATTTTATGGCAGGCAATCTAATCACCAGTGCCACGATTGCTTTGCTGTATGTCCAGCAGATCCAATGATGGGCCACAAAATCTATGGATTATTTCATGCCATGCTTGGTGTTTTAATCCTGTATGTGTTGACAGGTTTGCATGAGGAAAGCTGAGGACTGACAGCAACTCCCCAAGCTCCCGGAAAGGATTCATACCACGAGGAACCACAAAGCCATCCAATGCCAGAAAATACAAACCACATAGACCTTGAAACCCCCCATTCTGTCACAAGAACTCACCTTCACTCTACTCAAATGACAAGACCAGGAGCATGAACTGAGACACTCTTCAGAGAGATCATGTCTCTTTTTTTTTTTAATAGGATGTTTTACTCAGGTCTCTCTTGAATTACCTAGTAGGAAAGGCAGATGTAGTCAACACTGAAATTATGTATCCATTAGCATTTGCCATGAATCATTTGGCATCAATCACAAGAAGGGGTTCTTTTGTCTCTCCCTGAAAGTGTACTGTTTTTCCTACATGGGATTATTTGACTATATCTGGCTGACGATCATCAGGAAGAATGAAAGCAGGATGCCCAATCAAGTACCAAACATCACTCAAAACCACTAATATTTACAATGCAATCTCCGATCAACCAGTATCAGTTGTGAAAACTCAACTGTGGTTGAAAAAAACCAAACCAAAATACACACACGGGGGGAAAAAGAAAAGGCAACCAAACTTCAAAAACTCTGTATCCACTGGAAGATATTTAAAGAGATAAATAAGTAAAACAAAAACAAAACACTAGAAAAAACACAACACAATTCCGTACAATCAACAAACTAGATAAAGGCAGGGAACATCTACATTGCTTTTTCAAAACTTTAACTATTAAGCCTGCTACCTCTGAAAATGAAACAGAGCAAACTCTCCAGTGTTTTGACCTCCAGAAGGTCATGTTCACAAGTCAGTGACTGTTAGAGCCAAGCTGGCATTCCCAGTGCCCACAACAATAGATCCAATTACTTCAACTAACAAGCATTTAAAAGCAAATGCAGCACATAAAGCTCATACTGCTTTGTTAATTCAAATACGTATAATCCACAGAAATGAAGATGAGAAGAAAGCACCCTTGCCATCTCTGTATGCGCTCTGATTCTTAACTTTCCTCACACGTTTTGGCTTCCACATTTCTTCCACTGGTGCTTCCCTGTTTGGAGACTCTTCCCCGAACTCAAAACAAAATGAGACTGAATAAATCGATTCAATATGTATTTGCTTTGTGAATGTGCTTCTTTCCACCATTATTCACTGCAATTCTTCAGACTTGGCTAAGACAAAATACCATTTTGTTCTTCTTTCAATTGCTGATGCATAGATCTGGGTGCCTAGTGAAAAACTAAACTTGTTTCATACTTACTACTTTTGAATTTGCTGAATAACTTAGCAGGTCAAATAATTCATTTTGAGAAGAAATCCTTCAGTAAGTACACTGCTAAAGTAAAAAAGTTCAAAGGGGATAAACAGCATTTTATAAAAGGCAGATTAAAATAAAAATCTACAAGATCCAATAACAGCTGCCAAATACCCCATCCCCAAGGTCATTTGAGGAACTGCTGGGACCAAATCTCAATGAAAACCCCATCACAAGTATCAGCACCCTCTACCCTGTCCTGCTGGATGGGGATGGGGTTTGCCTTCCTCCGTGGGAGGCCTAAGGTCATCACCAAACCTGGCAGCTCTGTAGGCTTCCATCCTTGCAGCTCAGCTCCTGCACTGCCAGGTGTGATTGTCACCAAAATCCTCTATCACCTCTGTGTTTTCCTCAGGCAGACAGAGCTCTACTCAGTGGCTTCCAAGTGGCAGAGGAGCTGTGCTGACCTGAAAAGTAAGCTGGGTATTGCAGTTTAATGTGGCTGCTAATCAGGAGGCTTTTCATGCCTGCTTAGTAAATGCCCCTATTTACTTTAAATGAAGCTGTGTTAGAAGAGCCAAAACAAAAATACCTATCCAGAGCATAGCAGACAAAACTAACAGTGAAAGTGATACTGCTGCAGAAAAATATGATGTAGCCCAATTTGCAAGGTTGCTAAATTATGTATTACTAAGGGCAGTACACAGTGACTTATTAATACATCTAGAGCCCTTTGTTGCCCTATTATCAATAACAAACCTTCTGCACTATTTTGGGAAATGACCTTTCTCCACAGCGTGGTGTAGCATGAGCCAGGAACCTCCTGAGCTGTAATTCCAGCTCCACCATTGACTTGCTGCATGGTGAGGGAAAGTTGCTTTAACCTCCCAGGTACTGTTTCTTTTTCTGTAAAGTCGTAGTGACACTCGCCTCCCTCTCAGCTCAGTGGAGTGCCTTAGTAAGTTCAAATATTTGAGCAGAGCTTTGAGGATGCAAAATGCCAGATCAGTGTGACACATTGCTGCAGCTGCTTAAGGATTTTAACAGAGCAGAAATTCAGCTGCAGCTGGAAGAACATATTGTGCAGGGCTACAAGATTCTCTTTTCACAGGTGAGAATTTATAGCCACCAGCTTTAGGCTACAAATCACCACCCAGTAACATTTAACTTGTCAGTGTTTTCAAGCTCAAGTTTCTTTCTCAACTCGCAAGAAAGAAAATCTCAGAACTTGGTCCCACCTACATGGCAGCAGATTTCAGAGTAATGTTAACAACCCAAATAATGGTAAAGGATACACCTAAAATAACAGCATGCAGGGACCACAGAATGAGAATTACTGGCATGAGAGGAACGCACAGTGGATACTCAGTTTATGCAACCTGGGACGTTTCAAATGTCAAAAAAAGAAGTTGGGTTATAGGAAGTTTCAAAGGTTAAAAAAATAGAGCAGAGACTGTAACAACACCAGCTCTCTCTCTCCCTCTCTGAGTAAATAAAAGTCATGACTAAATGAAGTCATTCTGAATACATGAACTATTTCATGTGCATATTTAATTTGCTTTGGCTTAACCCCCTCAAGTTGCAGGAACAGCTGGAAAACACTTACAAATTACAGGAACATGCATAAGCACACAGAAAAACTATAGGAAGGGTACATTCCCAACTCAGAAAAAAAAAAAAATCCCATAACTCTTTCCCAAGGGGCAGAGATCAATTTGTTTTCAACACCTCATTTCTCTCCTGTGTTGTTACAAAAGAAAAAATACCATCAGTATTTGAGAGTTCTCTAATAATTCTCTTTAATAATTTAACCAACAGCTTCCAAATAAAATTTACTTTGTGGCTTAAAACCCATCCTGCTAGAAGAAATTCCATTTCAATTCCTTTGTAATTGACAGCATAACTCAAAGTCCAAAATCTGCATCCCTAATTCTTCAGAAATCGAGTTCCAGAGCATGGAAGATTTAACCTGAAAGCCACACCACCACACCCATATTTACGTGAGGAAGTTCCCAGGGTGAGCACAGTTCCTTCCATCAGGATGATCCTCAAATGCCCTCAAAAACTTCTTAACTGTTATTTAAAAGCACTTGTTTTACAGACAGAGAGCAATACATTTGGCATGGATGTTTAAGCTTGACATGATTCAAATTTATAACAATTAAATTACAGCAGCTATTGAAATCCATGTTTGAATTTAATATTTAATATGCCTTTACTGACAGATTTCATTTACTCATCCTAATTAACAGTGCCCAGAGACTGCTTTTCACATTCTTTAGACTGAACTATGGCCAAATTTTAGCCCTGAGGTGGGGCACAGGCATCCCTAAGGCAGCAGAGGTGCTGAAGGGCTGAGTGCTGCCATACAGCACCATCTAAGGGCTCTCCATAAGTACTGCTGAGGGGATGTATGGAATGAAACCTATGGACTGGATTGTGAATGCTCCCAGCCAGCTGCCAGGCTCCCATGCACACTCACTGCCCTTACACCGGTGTCACCACAGCAAAACTCTCTGAGCAACTGTTTCCTCTGTGAGTCGCCGCCACTGATTCATCAGGAGCCACCTGGAAAATGAAGTTACAGAGAAGCTGCCTGAGGAATAATTTTCAGAAAAGAGGATTTACTTCTGTCATTGGCGGCAATTTGTTTCTCTCTATGGCAATCTCTTGGCATGCAGACAAGGTGGTTTATTACAAACACTCTAGATTAAGCACAGGGGGAGAAAATTATATGGCTTCTAGCTTTAAAAATTGAAAAACAGGAGTAGCTTTAATTCTATACAGTTTGTGCAATATTTAAATCTTTTTCAGCTTTTCCAGGCAAAATCTTTTTTTCTTCATAATTTATACAAGTCTCACTCATGAAAATATCTTCTTCTGGAGTGGTTTTGTGATGCACTCTACATGAGAAATACCACACTAACCTGAGGATCCACTTAGTCTCAAGCCTTAATCTCAAGGAACAGCCCATAAAGAAAAAAACAATAAATTATGAAACCAAAAGTATTCAAACTGTCCCACCGAAATGCCTGTGCATGTTAGATGTTCACTAAGGTTCAATGCTCAAAAATGTTAGATGAGAGCTATTCAGACTAGACTAATTTACAGGATCTGTGCTTGTCTCCACAGCAATGTTTTCTGAGATGAAAGAATTGGCAAAGGGCCAAACAAGAATATTTTAATTATCCCAGTTTCCCTCTGAAATCTCCTGTCTCATATGAAGTTTACCACTCCAAAAATGGAAAACTGACCCATCTAGCAGGACAAACCTCAGGCAGCCTATATTCTAGGACTTTATTCCATCACATGTAGGCACATGCTCCAATGCTGACCTCTCCTGAGCTCAGGGTGTGGAGAATCAGCAACATTTCTAACATGGAAGGAACTGTGTGTGGTGAAAATGAGTGTCTCTGGAGCACTGTCTCCAGCTAAACTGAAAGTCATGGGCATTTTGCAAGACATGAAACTGGGACTTTCAACTCATTATAATTCAAAATGACTGTTTAATATCAGCACAGAAATAAAGCATTCGGTGGCTTTTAGTGGCACTAGTGCTGTACAGTGGCTATGGACTGCTCCACTGCTGCAGGTTTGGAAAAGACAGTACTAAGGAGTCCCATATTAAAGACTTCTTCATTTGTAAGAATGACACATTCCAATGCGTAGTAAAAAGGAAAAGTGAAGGATAACAATATTTGAATTGAAGTCTGAAACATTAATTTTCAAATCTAATCAGTTTCTATTGCCACTGCATGCAGAAAGAACCAGTCAGGTTTTAAGTGCTGCATTGTAGCACTCATAAAAAACAAAAAAAATTTTTTTTTTTTTTTTTTACTTTTACTGAAACTGTTTAAACTGACTGATCTTGACCAAAGTCCTCTACTTCTCCTGTAAATTAGAAGTTAAGAACATGGCTTCAGACACGCGTTTTGAGTCCTGTAGATATCAAATATTAGCAGCTGTTGGTCAGTGAAGACAGACAAATTATACTCACAGCTCAAAATAAAGAAATCCTGTTTGGGTGAACACGATTTGCTCTGTTCAGCAAGCAAGGGCATGAAAAGTCATTCCTCTCAGGCTCAGACAGCCGTCAGGATTTTCAGGTAGATAATTTTGTTAAGATTCATGCAATATAAGAAAAAAGAACAATATTTGCAACATAATTTACATTCCATTTGCTGATTATTTTACTTTATTGAGCTCTGCCAGATACCATGCACTTGCCACGCTTTTGACATGGCATGTAGGGCAGAAGCCAGTTTCTTATGCAGCTGCCTGTTCTGGAATGAATATCTGATCTATTTGATCTCAATTATGCAATTACAGCACTATTAGTCCTCTCCATGAATTTTACAAGATTGGGATAGCTGAACAGCAGAGTTTCTCTTTAAACTTCAAAAGAGGAGGGACACCAGAGCATAACAAGCTTGTGAAACACATGCTAATCTTTCAATACTTCGACCTGTAGGGCTCTGAAAACCTACCAATGACTAGAGGGGAGAAGTCAGCAGTGGAGGTCATGGGGGAAAGGAGAAAACCAGCACACTGACAAGGCATTATATTCCACCTTATGTCCACAAGCATAAAGGTGGCTCAGGATAACATTTCTGGCAGAAAATGTACACAAATATTCAGCTGCTTTTCCACTCAGATCTACAAGTAAAAGACAAGCATCTGAGCAACAGTAAAAGCTCCTAGTCCAAGCTTCTGATGTTGTAAGGCACATTAATTGCTGCAGCTTCTAGTGTCACTAAAGAGCCTTTGTCCAGTCAGACTAACAATTTACAGTTTAAAGTTAAGGTGAAACAAGCAACTTACTCCTTGCACTTATTTTACAGGCTTTACCAGATTTGATCTGCTAAAGGCACACATTCAGTGCAGATACTTAATCATTTTCAAACACATTCAATATCCCTTCTAAAATATGTAAACCAGAAAATTCTTAGCGCCCTAATTTTTCTTTCCTCTATGGATTATTTTGCCTACTTCAAAATACTAGGAAGGCTTCTCTAAGTAAGAATAGACCTTACTGTGATGGCTGAAGTCTGTTTCTCCTTCCATGAGAGCAGGATCTGACATCACAGTCTGGGAACCAGCTCAGCTCTTTTTCATGAAAAGAGGCAGGATACATCCTTGTCTCTGTATTTCCCATCCTCCACATCTTCCTAGGACGATGCCTGCTTTCTTCTAAGATTTGATGAGAGAGACAAGGAGGAATAAAGGGCAAAGGTAACCAAGAGGTCAAAAAGAGACGGTTTCCCTCAGACGCTGCTAACAAGGCACAGCACAGGAGTTTCACACGACTTCAGAAACCCTTGTTCTCCACTGGTGAACTCCGTCCAAGCCCGGGTTCACCGAGGTTACTGGAAAAGAAAAGGTTGTACTTTTGTTGATCAATGCTGCTAAGCAACAAGTCATAAAAACCAACATCACTCTTGTCTTCTGCTGGTTGCAATTAGAGAACTACAAATAGGATCACAGATTCAGGGCCAGGAGAAAACCTTTAGCAGTGTGAGTGTGCAGTGCTCCAAGCCACACAGCCTGTGCAGTATCTTCTCATTAGACATACATTCCGCATCCCCAGCCATTGCAGCCTGCTCAGGGCAGGTCAGCTCAGGCCTCTGAAGTTGTAATAGCCTTTGGGTTCCCATAGGTTGTAATCTTTAGGTTGTAGTAGTCACTTTCAATTGAAGAAACAAAGAAAAAGTGCTGTCAATTGCTGATTAAATTCATGAATATTTGAGTAATGTTAAAAGGTGCGTAACTGAAGCTTTTATAGGCTACTTTACAAGTGGAAGAGATGTAAGAGGAAATGAAGACATAATAAGCAACACAGGGCAGGAACTCACTTTGCCGTAGTATTTTAAGGAAAAATACAGGAATCTTACAGTGCATTCTGAAAGGTAAAACTTTTAACTTGTTACAAGTAAACAATCATTTACTCAAACTACAAGGACGTCTAACTATTTGCCATTTAGAGCACAATTACAAGGAAATCGACCTGGTTAAGAAGCACAAGTGTCACATTAAACTAGTCCCATGCAACTTACTAAGACAAAGGATAGGAAAGAGAGTTGAATTTATAATTTTTGTAAGCTTCACACAGCAAACACTGTGGGTCACATCAGTTTCTTTGGCTTCACAGTGAATTATCCAAGATAATCCTTATGCTCCCATGGGAGGAAATAATAGAGAAAAATAGGCATTCTTCTTGCTGCTCCATAATGTACCTTCTCCATACACTGTCGTGAATGCCAGCTCCTCTTTTCCTTTCTTGTTCACCAGCTGAACCATATCTTAGTATGACAGGAGGGAATGGAGTATGTCTGTCCTTCCTGTATATCCTTCCATACTAAGCACATACACTAATTACTTATGAGTTTTTAATTTTGAATTTTTTATTCTAGTTTACAAATGTTGATAATGTTCCATCATGGGGTGGGTGGGTTACTTTTAAATAAACTGTAAGGAATACGACAAGTTTTCAGAAGAAGAATCCTGTTGCTAGTCAGTCTGTGCACTGATGATTATCCAAATCTTAAGTTTCAGGGGAACACACTAATTTTTTCTTAAACACATTCTTTATTGACTTTTGTTCAATCATTCCTCAAATTATGTTTTTGAATAGTCCAGCAGGAATAGTTACAGAAGCATTAAGCTTTGTGAAAATGTTTTTCTCATTTTAACTCATGGATAATGTTACTTATTGACACTGTATCCAAGGGGGAGCAACAGAGCACTCTGAGTAAGGAACGTAAAGGGGAAATAAGTATGTTTGCACAAGTACAGATCAAGTCAGTAATTGAGTCTTGCCACATATAGAAAGAAAACTTTAGGAAGGGGACTGCATATAGTTTAAAAAAAGTTCCTTTGTATTCTTTAGCTTTATTCAACTCCCATTCCCAAAAATCTCAAATAACCAACACATGGCAGATTTCACAAATAAGCAATATATGTGAGAACATAAAGGCTGAAGAAGAATGCACAACAGGAAGTAATGCATTTACAGAAGGCGAAGGCAGATTAGATATCAAAGGGAAGTTTTTTATTACTTAAAGCAGGACATTACAACAGAACAGTAGTCAAGAAGGGGTCACCAGGTCCTGTCACTGAAAACAGAGAGATTAGATATGAAAGGAATAAGTCACACTAAGAGCATGAACTTGCTAAGAGCATTTTTTCAACCTTAAGTAACATGGCTGTAAATATACGTGGGGCTCAGAGTAAAGACTATTGAACTGTAACCCTTACACTCACTGACCTGTTTCAGAGTCCTGGGTAAATCACTTGATCTCATCACACTTGTTTTTTCCAGCTGTGAAACACCAGCAACATCTATTACTCAGGGACATGGGGAAAAGTTTCACATTTATAGACAGCTGCAAAACTTAGAAGGAAACAAGTTTGTGTGTTTGAAGAGTTTACTCCTTACCTCCCATACTCATTTGTCTAACAGTTTATCATACCTCCAGTTACAAACTTCATGTTGCTATTATCTTCTCATGAAGTTATTTTCCCATACTACTCTGCAATAGCTGTGGGTTTAAGTGTTAACATGAGAGCAGCTTGACAATTCTAGAAACTAAGAATATGTAAACATCCTACTCAACAGATTTGTTTACTATGTTTCTTAAGAAGCCTGTTTACTTGAATAACAATATTTTAATGTATTTTAGCCAACTTAATCCCACAGAGTTAGAAATTATGAGCTGGAAATATTCTTCCCTATCTTGGGACATACTGGATTGTTTACTGAGTTATAGCCTACGAGCTGAAGCTCTCTGCAGTCCTTCTGAAGACAATGCATTTGCCCAGCCCATAAGAACATGAACAAAACTGCACAATTAACTGGACAGCAGTTGACCCCAAAACATACCACAGCAGAATTTTACAGGCTACAAAACAAACTATTTGATTCTCACATGGAAGGCTCAGTTCACAGTTTGCACAGTACAGCTTCTCAGTTTGGCAGGGGAATCACTGAAAAACAAAGCAGGGGGGACCCTCATTTACCATTTCATTTCCAAAGACCCTTTTCAATATAAGGATATTTTTCCATCTACTGAAACATGAGGCACAATCGAACACAAAGAAGGCAAATCTGATTTTAATTTATTGCTCTGCTTTAAGATGAAAATGCAGTTTGAAGAACTTGCTTAAGCCATCATACTTCTGCTAAGAATTCATTAGTAAATTAATAATACTTTAAAAGAAGCAACAAAAAGAGAAAATAATGATAGCCCATGGCTTGAGTAGATCAGCAGATCTGCATCCAGAAAACAAACACTGAAGAAGCTGTAAAATGTATTCTGCTTGAGCAGCTGTCATTTAAACAAAGCTGCAGGTTTTATTTTACTTGCTTGGCAGCTCATGTCTAACAAAGGAAAACAGCAGTCCCTGACAGAAGAAGTAATGACTGTAATAAGGGTTTGATCTAACAGACAAACACAAATGAGGTCACCTCAAAAACTGCCATCTGAAACAAATGGATTACCAAAAAGTTGAGAATTCACCGGTTAAAATGCTGCTGCTCTCGTTAATTCATTTTCCACCTGACTGTCATTTCTTCTACGAGGTACCATAAAACACAGTCAATATTTAAAGCTGAAAGGACACAAAGGATACAAGACATTGCTTTTGGTTTGGGGCACTCTCTGTCATATTCAATACAGGCTGTTTAAATAAAAAAGAAACTGTAAGCACTAGATTTCTCTCAAATCAGCATGGTTATAATAAAGTCACGGTGCTTCTGCCACTCCATACATTCCTTCAGCTGCTTCTTTGTAACTGATTGCAGCAATCCCCAAAGTACCAATTAAGAAACAGAAATAGGCAGTCAGAGCTCAGAAGTTCTGACAATTTATTGTGGTGGAAACCACTAATACCAGCTGCACCAGTGAAAAATTTCTTACCAAAGAAATGCCTCAGCTGTATGGCCCCCAAAATGCCACAATGCCCTTCCTTAGTATTTCACTGCAAACAGTGCTTAGCAGGAAAACGTTGGGAACACAATATAACAGGGACAGGGGGAAAGAAGAGAAAAAAGTATTTTGAGGGGAAAAAAAAAAAAAAAACCCGCACAAAAACAAAGACTATGAAGGTTAAAAAAGGATTTAAGTAACCCAATTCACTGCTGTACTGGAATTTGGTTGCCAGAAGCCAAAGTGGTGAAACTGATCTAAAGTCACCATACCTTTTATATACACGTCCAGAAAACCAAAACTGTGAAAACCATCACTTCCAATATATTTCTTTAAAAATTAATTCATCTAAGCACCAACAGGCTCACAAATTCTCCTGTTTTACTGGTTTTACTGTCAGGTCTCCAAAAATCAGCACTTTTCCATTTTATCCTTCCCATTTAGTAAGTATCAGATAAGCTTTGCTTTCTAGATCATGACTCAGGAAAACGTTTCCTCCAGATTTTTATAAAGGGAAAATAAAAAACAGAAGTGCTTTTGGTTGGAAACAGTCACGTCTTCTTGCAAGAGAGAAGGAAAAAAATACCAAATACAACTGGCTGCTCTGTTTGAATCCAAAAACCGTAAGTCAGATCAGAAAACCACAAAACATTATTTTTAGGGATAAATTACTGTAGTATAAAGACATTTGCTATTAAAACATCATGGGTAACATTTGTTCCATCTGAAGTCTGTATTTAAAAAAGGTCTTAACTAAATTTTGCCTTTTATTAAAACATGTATTTTGAAACTGGGATGGTTAAAATTCCCTTCTCCTACTGTAAAGTGTCTAATAACTAACTACAGCTTCCAAAGAGGGACCAAACACCACTATGTTCTATTTATATGTATACAATTTATTTAAAACTAAAACTGTAGTCAGGTGCTGTCAGGCAGTCCAATGTTCTTGCTGTCACTCAAGGTGAGGAAAGAAAATGCAATCCATTCTGGCAACAGCTGATGCTATATTAGAATGGAGAGCTGCAGGGTCAACTGCTCTGAGATGACCCCATAACCGGGATAAAACCCTGCACCACCACAAACCTTACCCTCCTGCCCTCCCAAAACCAGTCACATTTTTACATGGGCAACAGTTTTTATCAACAGATCTATGGCATGTACAAATAGAAGATTTGTAACCTCCGAGCAAGTGTTTGGATTTTTAATGATCACTGCATATAGAGAATCCAACAGAATTCTTTTGCAGAGTACTGAATAGATATTCTAGTAATGTCTGCTATAATAAAACATTTGAATCCACACATAGAAAAAGTGTATTTAATGTTCACATTCACATAAAGCACTTATCAAGAACAGGTTAGAAAACAATGCTTAGAGACCATCTTTGAATGCTTTCAGAAGCAGGTCGGCTGCCAATCCAGGAGACAGAACTCCACTAAGAACTTTTTCTTCCAGAAGTGGGATCTTATCTTTGACTGCCAAGTGACTCCGGAAATGCTCCAACATGTTTTCTTGGATGAGGTTCCACATCCACACTTTCTGCTGTTTCCGTCGTTTGGCAATCAGCTCCCCACTTGTAAGCATTAGGTCACGGAACTCAGTCATTTTATCCCACATATCCGAGATCCCTTCTCCAGTTTTGGCAGAGATGCGCATTACCTGTTGGATTCAGAGGAATTATTAAAGTCAAGTTAGCAAGTTAGCTAGTGGCCTTGAGGCTTCCATTACTGGATCAGGTAGATTGCATGGAAATTAAGAAATGTGTAAGGGAAGCTTCCTTCAATACTCACTTCATAAGGCTCTAAGCATTTCTCTGCTTCTTTTCACCGCTCTTTACCCCCAGCCAAAAATCAGGATTCTACTAACTAAAAGTAGACCCTGAGATCCATAGTATTTGGAATAAATAGGCCTTGTCCAGCTGTTTGTATAGTAAGAATAATTTTTAGTTAAGTCCTTTGCTAAAAGGTACATTACTGCTGTCTTACTTAAATACAGAGTTAAGTGCATATTCTTTAGCACTTAAAATACGCCAGAAGTAACGTATTTTTACTAATTTTTTGCCTTTCCAGACTAGGAATTAATTTTGCTAATCATATTTCAGACATCCAGCACAGTCTTTCAAACTGAACAGTGTGGTTTTTTTAAAAAGCTTCTCTCTCTTCAACACTTAAAAAAGAAAGGTTAAACTTCAGGCAGCAAAGTTGATTTAAACTCAACTTAATGGGTCAAGTTCAATTCCAGGCCAGAGCAAACCTCCTTTATAGACAGATGTGTATAAACAAAGGAAGTGAGAGTGTGTGTGTGCTTATTCTAAACACACATATTAAAAATTAGTACTGAATCTTCTCCTTAAAAATCCACCATAACCTTCTAGTAGATAAAATACAGCATCAAAACTGAAGTCCCACAGGATGAGAATTCCAGTTATCTAGATATTTTCATTATGTGATAAATGAAAAAAAAATTCAAGCAATAAAGGAGACATGTGAACTAGTGAAAGAACAAAGATAGTCACAGGCTTCTGAGTTATAATGGGAGGAGAAGTAGCTTAAGGAACATCTTAAAATATGCACAGTTTACAAAAAGCAAGTAAAGTCTGTACCCCTCCTGATGTCAGTAAAAGGTTTGCTAGTGGTGAGATTGTAGGTCAGGGCAGAAGTCCTGGGGAGGAGGACTGGCTTTGCACAGTGTTTTATGCAGCACACCTTAAGATCAGAGGAGAAGCACAGAGAGCAGCAATCACCTCCCCAGCACAGCGTGAGACTAAACAACCAACTACAATTTTTATAAAAGAGCCCAGGGAGACTAGGACAGCTGGATGAGAAGATATCAATCCTAATTCATCCAGAACTTTTTC
The DNA here is from genome assembly GCA_013397935.1 of Dasyornis broadbenti. Lineage (NCBI taxonomy): Eukaryota > Metazoa > Chordata > Aves > Passeriformes > Dasyornithidae > Dasyornis > Dasyornis broadbenti. Next base: position 121,821 of record VZRN01005349.1, read on the forward strand.
TGGGGGGCAAAAAATACAAAAAAAACCCCAAAAAACAACAAAAAAACCCAAAACANAAAAAACCCAAAAAAAAAAAAAAAAAAAAAAAAAAAAAACCAAAAAAAAAAAAAAACCCAAACACACCACCAAAACCCAAACCAGACCCAAAGAACCCCACAAAACACAGTGAAGTGCACTAACCTTTGGCCTCCAAACCTTTGAGCGTTTGCGAAGCAGCTTCATAGCACTGATGTACTCAGCCTGGATTCTCCGAGCAGGCACAACTAAATCACCATCAGCCTTATTGATAGCAACAAGGTCTGCCATCTCAATGATGCCACGTTTGATGCCCTAAATGCAACAGGGAGAGAAATCAGGAGTACCCAGAAGGGTTGTAACACGCTAATTCATCACAGAAAACAGGTCAAAATGCTTTGTCAGTTTCTAGTTTTCTCCCCAAAAATACATATAACTAGTAAACGTGTCAAAGTTAAGGTGTAAATTTTTAATACTCTATGGCTTATCATCTTCAAAATCAGGGCAGCTTAACTGTGCAATAATAAACTGATGATATTGAAAGTACTTTGGTAATAGCAGTATAATGGACAAAACATTTTGATATGGACTTTCTCCTCAGATTCTACATGCTGAATTCAAGTATCTCTTTCTAGTCCCAGATAGTAATCAATAAGAGAAACTGAAAAATACCTGTAATTCATCTCCACCCGCAGGTGGTAGCAGTAATATAAACATATCAACCATATCAGCCACAGCAAATTCTGACTGTCCCACACCTAAAAAATTAAATCCAGAGTTTACCATTTACTACAAACTTTCAGTCACATTAATGACATTAATTGTGACAGATGACAGCACTGATCCATGACCAAATCCCACTAACAAAACAAAGACAACAGGAAACGCAACAGTTTTGTAAAAGACATACAAGATTAGCAAATAGACAGAATGAGCATTCATGTCGAACCAGTGACCATGTACAAAAACATGGGTAAAATCAAGAAGGAAAGTATGCAATTATTAGCACACCTTATTTTCGTATCACACCAGGACAATTTAAAGAAAACCCTAAGCACATACCTACTGTTTCCACAAGAACAACATCGTAGCCTCCTCCTTCACACAGCAGAATGGCCTCATTTGTGGTCCTTGTGACACCTCCCAGTGTCCCACTGGTTGGAGATGGCCTGATGTATGCATTCATGTCTCTTGACAACTCAGTCATCCGTGTTTTATCACCCAGTAGAGAACCTTAAATGTTTAATGTTAAATTATTTCAAACGTGCAACACAGCCAAACTTCCCCTTCTCCCTGCATCCCAACCAATAAATGAGTGAGAGAAAACAGATCTCTGGGGCAAAGTCAGTCAAATCAGAATATCCCAGTCATAGTTGCCCCAGACTTTGCTGAGGACTAGGAAGTTACTGCCTGGTTCTTTCACCTCTCAGAAGCTGGAAAAGCCTAATAAGCAAACCTTAGTGCTACCAAATGGCACGAATTTGTCGTATGTCAGAATGAATTCTACAATTCCTGAACGGCTTTTTCAGGTGTATACACATCAGGCCACACAGCTAAATCTTGCCTATTCTTGTCCAAAGGAGCAAATCTCTGCATTATGATTCAGATACACCTTAATGGTGGATTGTTTTGTTTTAAGGGAGTTGACATATATCCCTGCTTTCCTTCTATTCAAACAAACTGTACATCAGATTCAGTGAGATCTACACACACAATGCACACTCCAAAAGAAGAGAGATGCCCAGTTCTTCCAACTGGTGCAGTCTTGCTGTCACATTTTGCTATTCCGTTGATGCATCCTGAAGGCATGCATTCAAGAATACAGTCTGTCTTAGCTCCACATCATTGCAATGCTCTAATTATTTTCTTTATAAATAGTTACATATCTCTAACAGCACAGAAGCTGGAAAAATTAATGATGCTGCCTGGCAGCTGCCCGTTATGAAAAGATCAAAATCAAAATTGTATTATTTGTATCAGACATACCATGAATCAGGCATAGTCAGCTTATAATTTCCCTACAATTTTTCACTGGAGAGTTACACATTACAGGCCATAGTCAGTAATCCTGCACAGCTTCAAAGAAATTCAAATTTAGAAAAAAGAAATTGTAAGGCAACATTTGAACACTGGAAAAGAGAAAATCCAAAACAATTACAACATTTATACCTATTTCCCAATTTTGAATCACATGGGAAAAAAAATGAAAACTTGCTTTACTTATTTTTTATATTTTACTGTTATAGGCCCCAGATTTTGTTCCATTTGGCACAGAGATACTTCTATAGTTGACAAGGTATTAGAAACCTGACTCAAACTTTAATTCACACTCACCACCACTTGTACTAGAGGAAGGGTCTACAGCCAACACAGATACTTTGTGTTTTCTTTCTGTAAGCATTTTCCCAAAGCATTCTATGAAGGTTGATTTTCCAGCACCAGGAGGACCAGACAACCCTAAATAATCATATTAGGGAGAAAAAAATAATTTTGTTAGTCAAATAAATAATACATCTCATGAATACGATCAACATCTAAGTTGGTAACAATTCATACTTTAACACAACATCATAACAAAGGCAAATAAAAGCTATGCCAAAACTACAAAATAGTAGTTTGGTTCAGCCAACACAGCAGCACTCACTTAACCACCTCTCATCCTACCCACACCAACAAAATGGTGGGTTTATCCACATCTATTTCCTCCCTTCCAAATAAAATTACTTACAGTGTATGACTTATGCTTCAGAGCTTCCAAAACGTTATATACTAGAACTGGATTTTTCAGATTTACTATAAAAGAAACACTCTAAAAGCAAAAGCAAACCCTTACCTTGAAGAGCTGTTCTTTCAAAAAAATGAGGCCATTTATTTGCATGTCAAACAAACTAAGACTAGCACCAACATTTTCTCAGTCCCATGCCCCAGTTCTTGTTTTTACTACCTTTGTACAGACAGGAGACATGACAGCTGGGCATGACACATGTTACCAGTCCATCTCTTTGTAAGGAAAAAATATTTTAGAGCTTCCAAGAGGAGCAGGTTCAAGTCTACTTCAGCTGAAAAGTAGGCTGCTTTAAAGAAAGGCCATAAAACAGGAAAAAACAGGTGTTTTTCCTTCTGTAGACTAAAAAGGATTCAGGAAGTATTCAAGAAACACCTTCTTCAGGAAAAGACCAGGTCTGCTTGACTACATCTTTCCCTGTCTAACTGTAGATAACATCTGCATCGATCTGCAAACTACCTAATGTTCCAGCTTATAATGCTTACAAAAAACACCCCATATAACATACCACCAAGAAGCAACAATGATTTCTAAAGCATTTTCAAAAGCATTTTTCATCTCAAGCCATAATTCCACTGGACAACAGAAGAAATATAGATTGGTTATAACAACAAAAAAACAGCAATCCAAGACTACAGACCACAAACAACAGTGATAATAAAAGATGAGGACTGTAATTACATGGAAGCAAGCACTAGACAAGATATAAAAGGACTAACCCACTCTAAAGGCAAGTGGCTTTCCTTGATTTAACTTTTCTTGTTCCCTGTGGTAGGATAACACCTTCTGAAGGAGCACCTGGGCTACTTTCTTCTTCCTACTCTGAGTTGATTCTATAAGTGTAATGGCTTCGGCTAAACAGGCTCTATGACCCTGGATTAGTCCATGGTAAAGTCTATCTATGAGTCTCTGCTCTCGGTCAGAAAGTCCCTCTACTTGCTGGTCAGGGGCTGCTTGCTGGCACAGCTCTCTCTTCAAACCATTTGATGAGCAAATCCATTTTGTATGACAGTGGTGCACCGGCCCAAGAGATTCAATGCCCAGCAAATCTGCTCTGGAAGCAAAGTGAAAGTTTGTGAAGTAAGTTCTTCTGGATAAGTAACAACGAGGGAATCTCAGCAGGAAAGAGGGCATCTTCATCTTCTTTGGAATTAAAAAGTACCAGAGTTGTCAGTTCACTTCTGTTTGCAGACACCCTAAAAAGAAGGAAAAACATTTTTACTTTCTTCAAAGCACTTGGGAGGACTCAACTGAAATTTATGTACACCAGCAATCATTAGCTTTCATTTTATCAGTACCTACTGCCTTGAATAAAAAAGTGATAGTTCCCTTTTCTCGTCTAACAGAATCAATAAAAACAAGCTACAGAATCAACAGCACAGCATCTCTTTATTATTATACTACAGAAAATATTATTTTTACAACTAAGCAGGTAAATAAAAAGTACTTTTAAATACACCCCTGAGAGCACACAAAGCACACTACAAATCCAGGGACAATCAAACCCTATGCTTACAGAAATCGTGGTATATTCTAGTTTGAGGGCTGCGGGGCTATTTTGAACAATTATCCGAGATGAGGGAGGTTTTTGCACCTACTTCCAGACGAGATTTAAACAAAACAAAAAAAAAAAAAAAAAAGGGAAGGGGACTTCAGATACAAGAACATTTAAAAATAAACTGGAGGAGCTGAAGCCTCCCCGAGGCTCCCGCTCCGCCGCCTCAGGGGGGCGCGGCAGCTGAGGGGATGAGGGCATGGGAAAAGTCACCGCTCCCCCCCGTTCCCGGCCGCTCCCCGCCATTCCCGGCACCTACCGGAGCCGTCCGGCTCCGCCCCGGGAAGTGACGGCCTCAGGCTGAGCCGGAACCCACTACCCGGCAGGGAAAGGGGAGGCAGGGCAGGTATGGGGGTGGTGAAGGGCAAGGAGGCTCCCCGCCATCTTCCAGGCCCCTCAGAGAGGGCTCATGGCCACAAAGCTCAGGTGTGGCCATTCTGTGAGCACGCGAACTTCCATGGCCATAGGGTCAGGCTCCTTGCGGTAGCCGTACAAAGATGTTACAAATCACCATTTCTTTCCCGAAATCTTGGCAGTGTCCACTCTGAATACGTCCACGGCCCTTTACTAGTTCCACAACTTCGTTTCATACACCAGGAAGGGAGAAGAAATGCTTAAATCTCCACCTGTGCTTATTAAATCACGTTTACTTTCAGCCTTCATTTTGCCAAGTTAAACCTCATCTTTAAAGTTTCTTGTCATGAAATGTTGGTTCATTGTGGGGTGGGGTTTGCTTCGCTTTTTTTTTTCTTCTTTTTTTAATTATTTCTCCATCTTGCCATCCCCTTTCTGCTTATCTTCTTGTTAAAGTACACAGACTTATTCCCAATAAATGTAAATGCACAGAATCCACTGGCTGAGCTGTTCCAAGTTCCTCACACTGTCCCTACAAAGGCTTTTTCACAGTGCCGTCATAAGGACAGTGAAAATTATGAACTGTAAAATGGCAAAGGTTTTGTTCTGAACTGCTGGACACATGATTTAACCTCACTGCTGTTATGCTGGTCCAGAAGATTATCATACACAGAGAACTGAACACTCTTCAGAGGTAAGAAAGCATGCACTTTTGTATCCCTATCAGCATGGGATGAAACCACAGCAGAAAGAGACAAGAAGTCCCATTTCAAAATAGCCTTGTGAGGTCTTTCTGTTTAACCAGATCTTCATTCACCAGAGTTAACATGGATCACTATAATCTCTTCATTAACAAGCTTTTCTAAGGCTCTCTGTTTCAAGTGCTGTGCTTAAACCTATGTAGTACATCCCCACTATTTTAATAACAGCAGAATAAAAATTAAAAAAAAAAACCAAAACCCATTCTACTACTGCTTAATTGATCCTTCAGTTTGATTTCACTTTGTGTTCTCCCAGCTTGAATACTTTTGTTGGTGACCTCAATAAACAGGCGTGCAAAATTGCACATTTCATCAATGCTGAAGAGGAGAGGGGATTGTTCAGTCCTCTGTCTATGATAACCTTGTGGACCAGAATAATAGGAATGAGATTAAAGTGTGCACTCAGCGGTTCAGAACAAAACTGCTGCTCTTTTATACAGCCCATCAGTTGTACTGCCAATCTGATATGGCCACAAACAGGCATATATGTACTTTAGAGTAGCCTTCCTGCAAGAACTGTTTTCAAGACTTTGCACACTGGTGAGGTCTGGAAATCCAAATTGCTCAAGTCAACTCTTTTTGGTTCCCCTTTCCCCCAAACTCTGCCTTTCAACAAGTTTGCTTTTCTCCAGTCATAGTCTCCAAATGCCAGATATGAGAAGAGGACTTCCTATTGTTTTGTCAATTAGATACAACCCTTCTTTCAACATTCCGGAACAGAGATTACACAGGTCTTCTAGATCTATATGCTCATCTACCGCCTCTGATTTTCTGTTTTTCTAACCTCATCCAAAATAGGCAAAATACTCCCTTAGAAGCTGGACCATAGCTAGAGTCTCCTTAATCTACATCCTGCCATACGATACAGTATTGTGTTTCTCCTGTGGTCTTTTAACATATGCAACTAAAGAAGGGTTTTTTTGGTCGTTATTACACAGACCTATGAATTTTGGTCAGAATAACTGTATTTGTGCTTTTTGATCTCCACCATACAGACTTCTCTTGGGTCCTGTATTCTTTATACATTCATCATTAATTTACTTAACATTGTTGCTGAGGTATTCAGGAGAGTAATTCAGTAGCTTTCTGCATCAGGCTCTGTTTCTCCTTTTTTAAACAAAAATATCTTTCAGATTTGGGGTGGGGGGAGTGTGTTTGTAGATTTGGAGGTTTTTTTTTTTTTTAATTTCAAATTTAACTCATCTTTTTTGTGTTCTCTTTGCTTCTTTCCCCCAAGGGTGTCAGAAGAATAAAAATGTGCACCTCACAGTTATTCCATCACGGTCGGCAAAGTTGTCCAAGATTTAAGAACATTATCTGTTTTAACCTCATTGCTGCAAATTTACCCCAGTGTTAAAGAAAAGGGCACTGCTGGTAACTCATGAAATGGCAGTCTTCCTTCTGAGCCAATGCTAAATCAAACATTCTGTAAAAGTGTTACAAATATTGTGCCATGAGCTAAAGGTGCAGGGAGGCACAGATATTCAGGCAAAATGTGCAACCAAATCATTACAAAATAATAGAAAAAGACCCTTCTGTAACTTCTCACGGCAGGAATAGTATTAAAATTACAATCTTTGCCAAATTCAACCATGCAAATTTACATTCCATCTAACTGGCTTCCCCTTGCAGTTTTAGTTGGATTAGTTAATTTTTTCTTTCTTTCTCTGGCAGCACTGATTTCCTTACTTTGTTCACCTCCTCTTTAAGAAACCCCAAAGTAATCTTTGTGCACATAATTAGTACAATTATACTTAATACAGTCATAGACATTTCTTTACACCTAGGCAAATACAAAATCGTAGTCCCTGCCATGGTACAAACTGAAACAATAGTGGTGACCGAATGACCATTTGTCCTTTATTTCAGAAGACACCCCTCAATTCATTTCAGCTTTCACAGAAGCAGAGAAGTTTGATCCAACCTCCTCTTCACAGCAAAGCATGAAGCAAGGTAACTGCTGATTACAGCCTTCCTTCCAAGAAGAAAGGATATGCCTTTCAAGGACAGTCTTAGCACTCTAGACAAAATATATCTTCTGCCTTAACTTAAAAGATAATTGAACACCTGAAATAAAGTCACTAGGAAGCACATTCACAGCTAAAAGTTTGCCTATTGAAGTGCAACTTGAGCGCAGGCCTCAGACGTGCATTTGTGACTCAGGCAAGGAAATAGCACAAGAAAAGTCCATCTCCCCAAAGGCTCAGCAACAGCTAAACAAGCAGGTGTTTTCTGACTGTGAGCATCCCAAGGTTCTACTACAAAGGCCAGGACAGAGCAGCAAGTCAGTTGCCTGGCTAGGTGTGGAGAAAATAGCCTTACCACAGCTTCTTAGGTTCAGCCACCTACACAGAGGGGACAGCTCCAATATCTGAGCAGATTCTCTGTACATGTGCTGGTGAGGAGCCATAAGGTTGTCAGAACTGGTAGAGCTGCTTGAGAGCCTGGAAGAAAAAGTTTGGTCTTTGAGCTTTGGCTGAGACTTGCAAGAGAGCATGTGAAGAAAGAAGAGGAAAAAACATCTTAAATAATTATGGTTTACAATTGTGTAACATTTGTATAAACAAGGGAGCTGAAGTTTCTTCACAAAACTTAGAGCAGTGACTTCCAACATTTTCCCGTTGGTATGAACTGAGCTGTGATTGCACATTAGTGAGAAATTACATCAGCCATTACAGGAAAGTTTTCTACTGCTTATGCACAAGTTTTTTAATTGTAAATGATGAACTGCCTGATATAAAATGACTTTTAAAGGGGACAGATAAAACCGTCTTTTCTTATAAAAGCAACTATCTTTTCTGTAAAAAAAAGAAAAAGAGAAGACATTTACTAGATAGATAAAAACCCCAAACATTATTCATATACTACTACTGGTTGTAAAAGCAAGTTAAATGATGTTCTCCAAGACTGATTCATTGTTAAAGTTATAAACCTGGAAGAGCAAGTCACTTGCCAGTAAAATATTAATTTTTTTCTTTCAATTAAAAAAGTATTTAAAGCTTGGCTTAAAGAGTATGTTTTTCTCCATGGCCACCAATGACTCATGATATGAAAATATTTCTCATATAGTTCATTATTGCACAGCTGAAAAGGAAATCATTAATTGCCTCCTCCTGGTTTTTTTTAATACAACAATGAAACCATAGCAAGCATATTAGTAAACATAAAAAGTCTAATACAATCTGACACTTGACTTTGCCAAGACACCCTCATTCCCAGCTGCTTTTTGCTTAAGAAAGGCTTGATTGGCTGCAATTTTTAAGTTCTGTAGCTGCCAAAGACTCAGTCCTGAGCATAGGACTGAGACTTTCAAGTGACTAAATACAATCCTCCTTCCCTCCAGCCCAGGGTACTAAAGGCTTATTAGGTCAGTTTGAAATGAGGACAGTCTTATACACCAAAAAGTGAATACTGTAGTTTACAAGGTGAAGCATACAGTGGGGCAAAGAATCAATGATGAATTCATAACTCAGTTTACCTTTGAAGACAATCTGAACATTAAGAGCGAAAGCATAAATCTTTCATGCAATGAGATGTTTTTCAGTGCATCTTCAACAGCATTGGTGCTCAGAGTTCTTTGTCCCACACTGAGTACCTCACTAGCACATGAAAAGCACAATTGGTGGAAGTGAGGTAGTGGGTAGAATTATCCATAGGAACATAACATTGCAGCAAAACATATCAAGGCATTTGCTGTTCCAAGATGACACAGCCAAGATGAAGAGGAAGACCAAGCCCAAGGTAAATCTGATAGCCAGGATTCAAGACTGAGATGTAGGAAAACCTAAGTGTTTCCAGTTGGGACCAAAGCCGTGGTGTGAACAGGGAAGCTTGTTTCTGGCAGGCCACCCAAGCACCTTAAATATGAAGCTACTGTTTATCATGCTGGAAGTCTCTGTTTCTCTGCTGTGTATCTGTGTGCATACATGTTGTGTTTGCTTGCTTACTCTCCAACATGCCCACAAAAGCAAGAGTTTAGTCTTATAATCCAAAATTGTGTGCGAGCTAAATGTCCCATTTTTCCAGGCAGCTATAGCAGATGGGTGTGAAAATAACAAAAAGGGAAGATGCTGCTAAGATTCAATATTTTATGATCAACTCATTCAGAAATACAGCAAAACAATATTTTAAAAGGCTGACTAACTCAGAAAGGGCTTGTTTAACAGCCTGTTGGATCATATTGTGTGTCATTGCTTTATACCGCAAAGTAAACAAACACCTTTTATGTTAAGTCCACCTGACATTTACAAAGCTTAGCCTAATGATACAAAATATTATATCATAGAATTAAGATGAAAGAAGAATCCTTAAATAAGACAAAAAGAGAAGCAAAAAACCCCAAAGACCAAACAACAACAACAAAGCACATACAATCATAACTGATGCAGTTTCATGGAGAAAATTAGCATAGAACATATGAAAAAAAGTAGAATATTTATTTCTAGGACCAGCTAATAGAGGTCCAGAAGGGAAATTTGGAATCTTTTTGTTCAGAAGTTGGTATTTTCATCTAATTGCTTTCTAGATTAGGTCCATGATTAGAAAAGAATTCTACATTCAAAGAGCAGCCCCATCTCGATATATCATTATATTATGTTGCAAGAATAAGAGATGTTCCACCTGCACTTCCCCCCCCACTTGCAGTTAGCCATTAATTTGTTATCTGAAAACTTGTATTTCTCTTTAGTACACAGAAATAAAATTGAGAAGTAATTCCTGTGACTCTCGCCATGAGGCTTCCTTACTTCTTCTGGCCAGAAGGGGAAGCTAGAGCTATGTGGTTGAGTCACACACACAGAGTGGATGGATTCTGAACACATGGGAATTCAGTTCACCATCACCATCGTAAATCTACCCTATCTAGCCACGGCAGAATTTAACTACCTGAGGAACTACATACACTGAACATTTATTGAGAGTGCATACAGTAAACTTCAGAATGTAAAATATAAAAGCATCTCTGCAAGCAGGGGTTCCATCTCAGTTTCGTTTGGAGAATTACTCACAAAAGAACAGCAGCAAGTGGCTGTAACCCTGTTTAGGAGTCCCTTACAGCGAGTTTCTGATTTCTCAGCAGAATTTTGCTATTGCCCTCTCTTTGGTCACTGCAGCAAGTCAGGGATCTCTGTGTAACATGGGGCTTACATGGAATGTCATCTTATTTCTCACCTAAACTAGAAACAAAATACAAAGTACAAATTTTAACCAGTACTTCTGCTGCTGTGTTAAAACACCTACTGAGAGTATCAGCGTGGGAAAGAAACAAACTGAAAATTTCATTGGAAACATACAAAAAGGTGCCTTCTTGCATTAATCAATATTAAAGGATTTTGTTTTATTGTTGAGAATGAAGACAAGAAATCTGCAGTACTCACAGCTCAGATAGCTTGTGGTCATCAGCATCCTTCATTCTTTTCAGACCAGATTCAGCTGCATTTATTTGATGTTTTACAGTTTTGGGAAAGAAGGAGATGGACTGGATGACTGAGGGTTTTTTTTTCCTGATCAGCTATTCCATTTCAGTTTCTCAGCGTTAAAAAGCAGCTGTTTATTTGACTTCAGCTAATCTATCAGACGTGTTAGATGGCTGTTCCCACAGGGCTGTGGGAAAGAAACAGCAGCAGTGAGATTCCAAAAGCTGTATCTAGGCCTGTCCAAAATGTCTAGTTTTATATCTATCCATGTATCTCTAGTCTGGCCTAGACTCAGACCCTCTGCGATTTCTGAAAGGAAGCTTCCAGGAATGCTTCACTTCCAGGAACTTCCAGGAATGCTCTCTCTCTGCTCAGCCAAAGGCTGACTATTCAAATGGTCAATGGATGAAACGTTAAAAAATGAACACAGGAACTCCTGACTACAAGGCTATGTTACAGACACACACACACATCACACCCCCCACCCCATTTCTTGTCCCTGTTTGCTCCTTGTTCCAAGAGAATATATTCCTAGTGCTATTTTTCCTCATGAAACAAGACATACTGGAACACAATGAACAGACGCTGAGTATGATAACGAGGGTGCAGCCACCAATAGTGGAGGTCTGATGGAAGGCCTTACATACCCGTTAGTTCTTAAAAATAATCTAAAAAGATGGAATAAACAAAAAATTAATAGTGTTGCATTAAAAGTATTCTAGGAGGCCTCCTGTGTTGCAGTGTCTCTTCCCCATCTCCATCCTCTTCTGCTGCTGTCTTCTTGTACCTACTTATTCTGAAGAAGAATGAGCGGACACTCAAATGGTTACAGCAGCAAGTACTTGCAGAATTAGATGTTTCTTGAAGGGAAGGGATATTGAATTTGTTTTTATAAAAGCTTCTCATATTTTATACCAAACACTGAGCTATAAAGTTTTATTTTTTTGCTAACACCAAATCAAAAAAATCCAAGAAAATTAGAGCTCATCAGAGCTCTCAGCTCTTATGTCACATTTCAGAATCACATGTCAATGGCATTTCACCTCCCCTGTGCTCCTGTTCCACTGAAGGAAGAGTAAACAGTCATTCAAATCCACACTCCCTTTAGCTGGTGTTCTGGAAAAACAACATTTCATGTGTTAAAGCTTCATGATCTGTGGAAAGCATGAAAATTCTGTCATCTCCTTAGAGTGAATCCATTCTTGTAAGTAAGCCTATGAAAAGAATAAAGGTGGCATCAACAATCTGTTTTAATGACATTGTTTGTATCATTTCCAATTACACAAGTAACATTTCTCCAAAGTCATTAGCTGTCACTGCTTCTTCAGTCTTGCTGCTCTGAGAGCAAAGACTCGGTAGATTCCCGTTAGGAATATTGATAAGCTTCAGGAAAAGCTCTTTTTCAGATGGTCTTGTATGATGCATTCATACTCCAGCATTCCCAATGATGGTTAAATGCCTGTAGCAGAACACACTCCTCAGCAGGAAGTGAGGTTTGTTAGTAGGACAGGTGTGCAAATCGATACATTTTTTAGCCGCAACTCATCTTTACCTATACAGGCATATGGAACAAGGTGAAGAGGGGAAAAATAGCTTTGCCTGCATTATATTAAATCACTATGTCTCAGTAGGTATGAAAATATATTCAGGTGACAAAGGAATCCTCAATATCCTTGACAGAATTCAGCTCTTCAAAGTTCAGACCAAGGCCTAAACACTCACAGAAAGAAAGCATCCAAGAAAGCATCAAGAACACTTTTTCTATTCCCAGTATGCATTTTTCTAACCTATCATTGACAATCTCCAATGACCAATTCTCCAAAACCTATCCAGGTAACTTGCTAGTGTTTTACTATCTTTACTGACACAAATTTCTCTCCCCTGACCCCAGAATTAGACTCAATTTTATGCTCTGCAGTTTAAGCCTGCTATTTCTTGCCCTATTCCCCACAAAGCAGAGAAAAGGGATTGAACGCTTCTTCCTAAAAGAAGCTTTCTATGTATGTCTCTAAACCTCCAGGTTTGATCTTCTCGGTCAATTTCAAATCGTATTTATTTACCATTATATTTCAGAACAAAGCTTAGTGAGCAGGCAGTTTCCTCACTTGATCCTGCCACCATGCACACAAACACTTCTGCATTAGTTACTGATGCCTGCAGTGTCTCAGAGGGTCAGACAACCAGGGCAGCACGTAAATCAGCAAAGGTTACTTCAGAAAACCCTTTGGTTGGCTTTTATGGAAAAAGACTACAAATACAGACCTAATGCTAGTTATCTAACCACATACTTCCTTAACTAATGCATTCTAAATAACAAAGACCACATTTTAAAGTCTGACCTGTAAAAGAACTCTTTTTGTTCCTTCGATCTAAGAAAAAGATGACAACACATGCAATTTTTTTCCATTAAGACAAAATAAAAAAAAAACCACCCAATTTTTGCCTCCTCACTTTAATGCAATTTTTTAAACCAGAAACTCTCAGATGCTTCTTGGATAAATATTTCAACTCTTATTTAAAATGAACAGTGAATACTTAACAAAGAAACAACACTTTTAGGAGTTTTAGTGTTAAAAGGGATCAGATAATCAGTCAAAAAAAGAAAAGGCAAGAACAAAAAAAATAGCTTAATCTAAGGGGATAATCTTTGTCAATTATCTTAACTAATCTTTCCTGAGGACTAATCTGGACATTCCACAAGGTCAATTTTCAGGGCATATAAAATTTAAGATTTTTAGCTCCATTATTTAAGAGTCCTGAGATTAGGCCAACTTTGTCATAGAATCATTGCTCATTTTCACAAGAGCCTTATGAAAGCACCATGAAATGATGAATGCCTCAGGATTCCCTGGAAAATATGATGGAAACCTGCTGTCTTTGTAGTGGAGTGGCAATCAGTAAAGGCAAGTGCAAAAGACAGTATAAAATACATAGACATACCCAACTATAAAGCAAACCCATTTTGTAGAAAGGCAAATTTTAACCAAATAGTAGAAGAAACATTCTCACTGATTAACACGTGGAACAGGATACATAGGGAAACCACAAAATAGCTTTTAAATTTTACTTACTCCCTACACAAAGCTCTTCTGACCATCCCATACACCACTGAAAGGATGCATGATGCAGCCAGCCCATCACCTGACTGGGATTTACTGCACTTCTGCATATGCATAACATGTACGAGGCTCAAATACGCTTCAGATGCAGCTTTCCTAAAACAATTTCTCTCAAATCTTTATGCATCCAAAGTACTGTTTTAGTTTTTCAGTTATTTTCCCTCCCCTCACAGCCCTCCGGCTTTTAGACTGATCTTTTTACAGACTGAAATTCATAATTCATCTGAAGAGCACAGCATCTGTTCCATTGTGAGATCTCCCCCTGTTGCTGGGTCAGCTTTAGCCAGAGGGAAAGCACATGGAGTAAGTCCCTCCTGATTTTTCCTTTTCCTCCCATAAAACTACAGAAGAATAATTCATTTCAGGGGAGGTGGTAAGGAAAAACATGAAGCAGATCCCTGTACTCCCCCTCCCCAGGTATGAGGACAACTTTCTCACCTGTTTTCATCCAGCTTTCTAGAAAAAACAAAACAAAACACAAAAAAACAACCAAAAATTAAAGTAGGACTATTATCTTATAGAAATTGCCTTCTCTAAAGAAAGAGAATTTAAAAATATTTCCAATCATATAATTTGTACTTTAGTAATAACCAGCAATACCAGGTTAATCATGTCAGACTTGTAGCCTGGAAGCTACACTTCCAACAACCCACAAAAAATAAAGAGGATACTTTAAAAATGCCCAACAATAAAAACCAGAAATTAAAAGTATCACACACACAACTATTTGTTTTTCCAGGTATATGCTAAGTATCTTCTCATGGTATCACATGAACTCTACTCTACATTTTTTCAGTAACCAGCCCTATTACTGTGCTCTCAAAATTTCTGTAAGCACTGAGGAAGAATGGTTCTGGAAAGAGGGAGCAGGCTACAAGTACTGAGAGGTAGGAACTTTACAAGGAGTCTTCCGGTTCTGCATTTAAAAACTAAAACCAGTCACAGGATATAATCCACAGATCATACATTTGAAAATTTGGAAATTAGGCGTGCCTAATTATTACATATGCCTAAAGAGGGTATCATCAGGCTATTGTTACATTCCATTGTGTTCTTTTTGAGGAAATGAGGCCAGCTTTTACAGACATACTAGCCAGCACTTAAAAGTACACCACATTCCACCTCTGACAAATACGCATTCAATTTGCTACCTGTCTTTTACTGCTTACTGTCATCAGGGACTTCAGATGACCAGAGAAACCTTGACCATGCTTCCAGTGGTGCAGGTCCAGCCCTGTTCCTGTGTGAACCAAAACCTTCACACGTGCAGGCTTTCACCCACAACTGCTGTACACAGAACATTTGTGTCTCAGATTGAATTTAGAGAAAAGGAGTTAAATGTGTAATGCAACATCTGGTATCTGCCATTCATCCAGCATGTGGAAGCCAGTCACAACCACGTTTTCCTAACTTGCGTGGCACTGAAAGGTTCCCATATGGAGATGACTAACAGTGTTATTTGGGTTAGGCTTTCAGCTACACTCAGTCCCCTACAAGGGCTGTTTCCTGTTTATGTGACAGGCCATGTCACATTTTTCAGGCATTCCAGATACAGTTGTAGAGAGAAAGAATTGTGACTGGGCTTCTTATATACCCCAGCCATGTAAGGCCACGGCAACTCCCAACACAAGAAGACACAGTAATGTTTTACAAAACACAAGGGGTGACCAGAGCATGAAGAAAAATAGAGGAAAGGCCACATACTCTGCATATCCTTTCATCCACTTTATTATTGAAGGAACAACAATGCAAGTGCACCCAGACAACTCTGAAACAGTGAAAATAAACACCAAACAAAACAAGATCACTCATAGTGTGGTCAGATGATCCTTTCACCCCATTTTATCCAACACAATGCTCACATGCAACACAGCTTCCATCCATGTTCAGCTGTGAAGTTCCAGGTCTGTCCATGCTTGGGATTGTTCCATGTAATGGCACTGCCATACCCATCACCAACCCACTGCTGCTGGCACAAAAAGGGGCACTCCCTGTACTTTTCTCAGGTGATTGTAAGAAAGCCTGTCTGTGAGCCCTCCCTTGCCACTGTACACACATGGATCTTTTTGCTTTGCTTCTGTTGGTTACTTACAATATGGATTAATCTGGAGCTTGTACGGTACCAACAGATCCTGTGAGGCAGAATGGATGGCCCATTACTCAAAGTATGTGCTGCTGCATCAGGGTCCCCACCACAAGGTGACAGCTCAAACTGCCATATGTACCCATGGCAACATTAAGACCCCCCCCAGTGCTTTTCTAGGAACCATTCTGAAGATCGATTATTTCTAGACTTTACTAGTTTATTGTTTTGATTTTAAGAATACAAATACCTGTTTTCTATCAATGTCACTTCATCAAATTCAACAGAGGATTTACCACTCTATCTGTTCAAACTTGTTCCTGTGACTTGGGGAAATCACAGGACACTTGAGGCAATGACATGATTCCTGAAAGACCAAGAGCAACAGAGTGTCAGAAAACTGACTGGTCACAGCACCCAGTACGTATTCTGAATTAGAGCCGTATCAATCATTAGCTGTAGGGGTACAAAGAAACCCCACACCCCAATTAAAGCTACCCCATGAAAGAGTATTTACAGAACTGCTCTCTTGGCACAAGATAAAAACCCAACTCCTGGACTCTTAAAAGTCTCCAGAGCATGCAGATCAAGGTAGCTTCTTTCTGTGCTGCTTGAGAAAACAGCATGGCCCAAATCCAGCAGACGGAGGGATCAAGCTGTGTTTGAGAGGTTTGAAAAGTGTTTGTACTCAAACCATCAGCTGAATCACTTTCAAAATGAAGCCATGCTTGGACCCAGTTTCTAAATAGTGCTGTTGCCAGCACTATGGTCTATGGTGATTTTGACTTGAGACTGGTCCACAACTTGAAGAAGTATCTGATGGGACAGCAGCCATCTTTCAGTCTCCACATGTGTATCTGAAAACACTCAAGATTACCAATCCCCAAAGTATCAACACAGGCAGAAGTGAAGGGCTCAGAGATGAGACAGACCCTGCTCTTCTGCCAAGAACCAAACACTCCAAGAAAATAGTGAAGTGTTACTGCAGCCCTACACACATCAAGTCTCATTCTCCTGCTTGTTCTAAGCTCAGCTCAGTAATCTAAAGAACAGCAAACCAAGAAATTCAAAGTTACAACAGGAGAAAAGGGAAGGGAAAGTTAGGCATACCACTTTTTCTTCACATAAAAGAATGTTTTTACACATTACAGGGACGCTGGGGAAAGCTGCAATAGGAAAATCAGAATATGTTTTACAAAGACAAACTCTGCTCTTCCCACCATGTCTAAGCAAGCGACTGCTCCACATAAACCAAACTCTTTGAGCAAAGAGAGCCTGCAATATAATTATAGCTCATTTTCTATTTACTATAGTACAG
This sequence comes from Dasyornis broadbenti, assembly GCA_013397935.1. NCBI lineage: Eukaryota > Metazoa > Chordata > Aves > Passeriformes > Dasyornithidae > Dasyornis > Dasyornis broadbenti. Next base: position 139,225 of record VZRN01005349.1, read on the forward strand.
AGCTGTAAGTGGCAGGTTTTTATCAACTGCTATGAGATATCTTAACTCCTGTCTACAACCTGGAGCAAGTGAAGGTGCTTACTTCTTCAATATTAAACTACAGCAGCCTCCTCTGAGCTTTACAGATTAAGAATCTCAGATGAGCTGGCAGGGTCATGAAGAGAAGATACAAATTTTTCAATTCATGCAGCAGGATGAAAAGGGGAAATCACAAATTAGTTCCTAAGAAAAACTAGGAATCTGCACCCATTAGAGTAAAAAAATCTTAATGTTCCTGAAAGATGACTGAAATCAAATTCCAGACTTTTTGACTGCTTGTAAAATTTAGAGCTTTGACATTACTTTTGATTACAAAATGAATTAACAGCTTACACTGCAGATCCACATGCCACTTTTAACTGCAAAGTATTTAGGCATATGCATTTATGCATCAGACCTGCATAAAAGCTATACCCATCTTATCCATTCACTACAATAGACCTGTTCACCTCTGTAACCACATGAAGCCCAGAGGATGCTTACGCCATAAATCTTATCGAAATCACTTCTGTGTTTGCAATAAGCTTTAATCAGGAGGCTGCCTCTCCATCACACCTGCTTCATGAATACAGTACACCACACACCCCATGGGACACAGCCCTTGCAGCTGAAGGGACCATCATCTTCTACAGGTGTGGTGAATGAAACAGGAGGCACCTGTAGCCACCTCAATTAAACTGAACAAAAGTGGGAAATTAGAGCCCTCTACCTGAGCAGCTCACAGCACATGAAGGCACACAGACGTGTGACCCACAGTGGCTCAGGGACAACACCTCCTGAGAATGACGAAAAGCTATTTGTTTCAAATTCAGAAAAACATGGAAAGTCATCCAGAATACAAAACCCAGCAAGGGGATCTTCATAAACAGAGAAGAGAGAACATCCCCTGAAGGACAATGGTGTCCCTCTTCATTAAGTCCAGGACAGAAAGGGGCAAAGGAAAATAAGTGCCATTTTCCCCTCCCTCCTGCACAGAATCACAAATGTATTTAAGAAAATGAACTGTGAGATGATTTGTGTAAAAAATATACTGTTCCACCATGGCTGGTGATGGGAGAGTTATGTTGTATATTTAGGCAAGCATCCAGAAAAAAGTGACTGCCAGTTCATAGCTATGGATCATAAATCTCAAAAGCAGAGTAAGAAGCTACAGTGTGCTTCACAGAACAAACCATCAGCAGTTAATAAAGACAGCACCAAAACACAGATAACTTCCAAGGTGCTAATCAAAGGTTTAGAGTATGGCAAGACAAAGGAAAAGCCAAGGAGATAGGCACAGCAAGAAAGGTCCATATTGATTTCAGACACCTAGACACTAATTTATTGTCTTCAAACAATGATACTCACACATCTGTATTGTTTAGAGGCTAAAAAACACAACTATAGCTGTCTTAAGGCAATAAAAGGCAATAGCTACTGTAGCAAGAGGAGTGATTTAGCAAGCAAATGGCTTTAACAAAGTAGATAGCAATACAGCAAGCATTAAAAGATCAGGCCTATGACTCTGATAGAGGATACAATAAAATATGAATTATTTCTCTCTATACCTTCCTAAACCCATACACGTAAGCATGACCACCTCTCATAGCTTTCAACAAATCTTTTAAACATTCACCACAGACCTTTAAATGGTTAAAAAGTTGTCTCCACTCAGGGAGAATTATTTGATTTCCAGCATTTAAAAGCCAAAGCAGAGATTTCAAATCACATTCAGCTCCATGGAATTGTTTGCCTCCACACATACTGTTCACTGCTTTTCCTCAAGACAGGTATACATGTCTTTTCAGTTTCTCCTAACAGGGCCTTGCCTTGGTTTTTCAAGTAGTGTCTTCTGTGTTTAACTCTTTTGTTCAGCAGACTATATGGATGAAACTGTGGGGAAATAAAACCAAATAAGCAGCAGGAACTCACCTGGTTACAGAGCTGACACCATAGGCTCTGTCCGTGTTTCTAGTTCTCATCATTCTGTTTTGTGAGAGGTCAGCAAGAAACTCTTTTCCTTTCTTTCTTGTCCTTTGCCTTTTCCAGTTTTCTGACTCCAACTATCCAAAGCACAACAAATCATAAGACAACTCCTTCAAAATGCTCCAAAAATTTTCACAACAGCCTCAAATCAGCAGTTGCTTCCTCACCAGTAACTTCTGTCCTACCTCCTGTGTTTCTGACTATTAGTCTGTTGAAGTTTAACCCCAGCTAAGGGGTAACTAAGCACCACTCAGAGACTACTCACTTGTGGGTTGAGATAAAGACAATTTGTAGTAAAAACACTTGTGGGTTGAGATAAAGACAATTTAGAAAGTAAAGCAAAAGTTGCACACACAAGCGAAGCAAAACAAGGAATTCATTCACCACTTCCCATAGGCAGGGAGACGTTCAGCTATCTCCAGGAAATCTGGGCTCCACCACACTTAACTGTAATTTGGGAAGACAAACTTCATCACTCCAAATGCCCCCTTCTTCCTTCCTTCTTCCCCAGTTTTACATGCTGAGCATGACTCCATTTGTTATAGGATATATATTGGGTCAGTTGGGGTTGGCAGTCCCAGCTGTGTCCCCTCCCAGCTCTTTGTGCACCCTCAGTCCCCTCGCTGCTGGGGTGAGGTGAGAGTCAGAAAAGGCCTTGGATCTGTGCAAGCCCTGCTCAGCAGTAACAAAGCATCCCTTTGCTATCAACACTAGCTCCAGCACAAATCCAAAACAGCCCCATACCAGTACTGTGAAAAAAAATTAACCCAGACAAACCCACGAGAGTCTCAGGTGCTACTCCCATCCACTCATCTATATATTTAATAAGGAACAGCTGAGATACTCTGTGCTATCGTATGAAGGTACACTTTTTCCTTGCACCTAAGATCTCCACACCACAAGCAAAAAGCTAGGTAATAGATAAAATATTATATATCCAGCACTTCAACAGTATTATAAAAAAATTGACAACAGAAGGAACTTAGAAAAAGTGGGATGCTGCAGTGGGATCCCACTTAATTCAATTACCACTGAAAGTTTCTGATGCACTGCAGAGCTGTATTTTCTAATTTTAATCCCTGTTTAGGAAAAACAGAGAGGCATTACAGCCCAAAACATAAAAGACAGCAACATTCAAAGCAGTCACAACATGAAACTGTCTTTTCTTACTCCAACGCTTTTTGAAAGTTTATCAAAACTTGCACAGGATCATCCAAATGTGAAAACATCCAAGTAGAAACACTCCTTAAGACTTACATGATGGATGGTTACAGCACTAATTAAAAAAGAAGTCACTACCTCACAGCTGCATTCCAACAAAAGGAATGAAACTATTGGGAACTGCTGGAGTTTAGGTAGCAGGGGCTGAAGATATCAAAAACAATGACACTGACTGAGCAGCAAACAGCATTCTTTCTCTTTTTGGTCATCTTTAAATTTTATTTATTTTAAAGACTTACATTTGTGTTTTGACTGCTTCTTTATGAAAATGTATGTCAAACTGAATCTGAAAAAAAACCAAAAAACCTGTTCTTGGAATTTAAAAGTACCAGGTTCTTCTCAATAGGTAACTTGAACATTATGGATTCTTTTCCCCCTAAGCAGGAGAACAACTGTTAATTTAAATACTGAGCCAAGCAGTGGAATTAACTTTAAAAAAAAAAAAAAGAAGGAAAGAAAAAGAGAAAAAGGTGGGATTGACTCATCCTCCAAAAAGGGCTATTACTCATTACAGGGACAGACAGATGCATTCTGTGTCTGACTGAACACACACTCATCTCTGCTGCTCCGCTTCCTCTGAATGCTTCTGAGTTTAGCAGGGCTACTAACCTGTACTAATCATTATGTCTAAGCTCAGCATATCTTCATTTCTACTTGTTCCTCCTCCAAGACCATATCTTTATTTGGTTTGTTAAGAGTCTGCTAAGAAGTGGACAAGACAAGGTTTTGATCAAATGTAAGCAGTAACTACAGGTTTTATTCAAAATTTCCAGTAGAGGACCCACTAGTTTTGGAATAAAAGTACTTAAAAGTAATACAGTTTACATGAATATAAAAGAGCAAAGAAAGAAAATAAACCAAGCAGTAAAAAAAAAAAAAAATCAAAAATATATATATATTTTTTTTAAGTTTGAAATAGACCCCTACAGGGATATTGAAGTCCTCCAAACAATTAACAGTTACTAGGTTTGGCAAAACAAGATTCTCTCACAAAATTAAAAGCCTACTTTTGTTACATAAACTGTATAAAACTGCTCAACAGTTAAAGAGCACTCTGTACAAATTTATCTTGAAATACATAGAGCTGCAGCCTTCAAACTGCAGTAATTAATCATTTTGTCCTCTTCATGGGTAAAAGAAGCTGCACAATTGCTTTGGGAGAAAAGGAAGAGGCAAAAATAGTCAGAACTAACAAGATGAAGCCACTATGAAAACAAAATGCACAACAAAATTCAGACCTCAGTTTAAACTAATACACTATGTTTACAATATATTCTACATTTCAACTGTCATATTCCCTTCCCACTCCCACCTCCCCCCATTCAAATATTTCTAATTTCTTTATGGTCTAAATCTAATTATGTTCTAAACTTTCAAATACATCATACATACATTTAGCAAAAAAACATACCTAACATTCTTACAGCAGTATGGTCAGAACACAGTTTCAGAAAGAGTACATAGCTATTGAGATTAAACCTTACAATTTCTTGTACTTTTAAAGAGAACAGCAACCATCAATTTAATGTTTTTAGGAAGTACTGAAGAGGGCCTGCAAAAAGCAGACTTAGCCAACATCCACCCTTAGCTCCAGAGGACATAAGGGAAACCAGCAAGTGCTGAACGCAAGGAATAAGAACCTTAAGAGCGCCAGGTACAGGAAGATCCTTTGGGAAATTGGTCCAGCGGACTGAGTTTGGCTTTGGCTCGGTCATCCCTCTTGTACTAAACCCTGCAAATCAACTCCGCAACAGTACATTACAATGTAAACTAGGATTCTTTATAGCAACAGTATGTCAAAGAGGTTTATTTATCTTTGTTTTCTGAATCCAACAGTTGGTCACAGAAGTCAAGTGTTTTCATGGCTCTTTTTCAGCTGTTGCCAGTTGAGAGGGGGAAAAAAAATAAAAATGTGTGTCTGACTCATACATCTTTCAAGTACATGCAAGGCTCAACTGTTTCCAAAATGCAGGAGCTTGGGACCTTTTAAGACACTGAAGAAATAGGATTATGAGGAGAGCCCATCTGAGTAAGTACTTTATCCAGCCACTGAAGGGGACCATGGAGATGTATCTCTATCCAGCATGGAGTGCTCGTTACATCCTGGCGATGATACTCAGCTCCCCAACCCTGGAAACAGAATCATAAATGGGGAAAGAAAAAACAAATCACCTTATTTTATAATACTAAATACATGAGAATCATACTTCTTACCAACTTCCAACAGTCATTATCAGCAGGGTAGCGTAGCACCCTTGATCCGCCAACTATTATCACATTTCGACAATGAAATGTGAAGCTAAAGAAATCATAAATGTGGAAAAAGTATTATTTGAACTGTCTTGATCTCTTGGAATGGAAGTCTTTTAAGACATAACTTGTGGCAGTGCAAAATTTCCCCATATATCACTGCCTGAGGTCCCTATAAAGCGTCTGAAGAGGGGAATACTCAAATCTTCTCTGTCAAGACCAAATCTAGAACAAATTGAGGGGAAATAATGCCAAACAGATCAACAGACTAAAAGATGAGGTGATACACTGACATGGAAATGGGGGTGATGCATCTGTCTGATAAGAACCAAATTCTCAGGATGGAGATGATAAACTGAGCAGTAAGTCAGAAACAATCCTCTTTGGAAAAAGAGGGCATGGTCATTACCCATCAGGCTATTTCTCAAGTTAAGACAGGTTTTGTTTCAGCTCATACCTGATTCTGTTACAGTAATTACCACAGATATAAAGAGATTTTTTTAAAGCATTCAAAATTGCTTTGTAAATGAACCATTTTGGGGGCAAGTCTGGAGACAAGACTATGACACCTGCAGGTACAGTTTGCTCTGCTCTGTATTAACCCCTAGTGAAGGGATTTTCCAGCTCCCAGCATAGATGGCAGCAGCTCTGAACACTGTGCAGTGCAACATCCAATACACAAGAGGTCCTGTTTGACTGTTCAGACAACACTGCCATACAGCTCTGCAGGATGCAGAGCTGTAAACAATCTATTCCATTTTAGGAACCCCTATCTTAAGACATCTGAAAGTTCCCATCCTCCCATCATGAAGAACACTTCAGCATGTCACCATCTTCATTTGATTCCCTTCATATAATGACCAGCCCTTTTATATCAGAACCTATGCTGACACTCACACAATAGCCACATCACAAATCTTGACCTTGCATGTCTTCCTAGAATAGAAAGACATGCATATTATTCTAAATAATGACTGCAGTTCCTAATTTGGGAGCTGCTGGTCAAGATTTAGAGGACTTCTGTGAAGAAACATCTTCTGCAAGTCACCTCAAGCTTTTTAAGTATGCGGGTCAGATGGATTTCTGTCCACAAATACTTCATTTCACTAAGATCTGTCTTAGACCTAACAAACATTCCATACTTAAAATTCAACAGCCATTAATAGGCTGATGAAGGGACTTACTGGACCATTCAAAATCATCATGTTAAGAAAAAATAATTTATTTTGCTTACCAAATAATCTCAAGCAAATGTTCACATACCTTTACAAAACTCATCCGGAGAGTGCACATCTTAGTAAGCTCGTACACTGTCTCAAAGCCATGGTTCACGGACTGAGCCAGGAGCCGAGCAAACTCTTGGTTATTGAAAATCTTCAGACTGCAGCCACTGGGGATTTTGCAGACTGTGGTGGGATGGAACCCATGGTGGTAGTTGCAGTTCCGACTTTGTACAAAGATACTGCTGTCACTCAGACATTCAGCATACACCTCCCCACCAACGTAATAGAGATGGACACCTGGGAGGAGAAGGTTGGCATAAGGAGGGTTGACAGATTCACACTCTGGGTCTGTTTTCATGCTCTGTCTCCACAGAGATAGGCTTCTGCTTAAAGAGATAAACCTTAACTGCATATCAGAATATCATCTGTCTTCAAACTTCATTTTTACTTTTCTCTTTCATCAGCAGGTGATCTGAAAGAAGGTTATGTATGTATGTATGTATGTATGTATGTATGTATGTATGTAAGGGGAATCAACATGTATATTCAACACTAAACTAGCAAGCACAGTAGTTTTGATGCTTTCCATTGGAAAACCTGACCACTTGAACTTTTTCTCATTATGTTTAAGTAAAACAATAATTAGGAGTGCAAGCAGAGAGAGCAGAAACCTGCTGCATCATTTGTAGATACTGAAGCAGCCCCAAGCTTGACTCTCTGGAAAAGTCCTTAATGGTAATTCGGGTAGCACAAGTTTTGTCAGCTAGCTGTAATTCCAGAAAGTGAGATAGGAAAAAAAAGGCCTTTATATTCCTCAGACATATCTGCCAAATGAGGGTACACACCAGTTTTACAGTCCTTTCCCCTTCTAGTGCCTGCTCCCTCACCTGTCATCCATGGTAGCAAAGTCCCAGAAGAGCAACATACAGAGAACCTTTGTGTCAGTAGGAGTCAATTCCAAAGGTTTTGAGAAAGCAAAAAAATTTACCTTCTGTGTTTAAAAATGGTTTATTTGCTATTTAAACCTTTCACCTCTCAATGTCACAAATCGCAGAGGTGAACACATAGAATTAGAAAGCTCAGTGCAGTCCAGGAAGAAAGCCTTGACTATGCTCTGTCATGTACGATTTTGCCACTGACTGTGGGGGTGCATACATACTCCCACCTGATCTGCAAAAACATTTATGGCTATGTCTTCAAGTTTGGGATTTACTCCTCCTTTCTCAAAGACTAACAGTTCTACATCTCCATTACTTGTACACATCTACTTATTGAACTGCATCCTTGTCTCTCCCATGCTCTGCTTTGGTACACACGCAGTTAAGTGCTTCAGCAGAACTCTGCCTGCAGCTGGGTTACTCTTAACAGGAAAAATGAATGAAGTGTTAAATAAATATCCTGATACTTGGGAAGATGGATGGCGAGGAAAAGAAGAAAGAAGTATTAGTACTTGAGTGGCACAACACAGCTGTGGTGCACTGCTGAGAGCTGCACAAGTTCTCACGAAGAGGAAAGCTCTCCAGACTAGAGGCTTAGACTCAAGGACCTGACAGTTCTCTTCAGCTTCAATTCTTTCCTCTTCTTCATGAATTGGCACGTTAAACATACACCCCACTGCTTGGGCATACTGAACCCTCAACCATCTCAGAAAATTTACAGTTTACTAATAATGTAAATATCAAAAAAATCTGCCTTGCAGGAATGGCCCATTGCAGGGGACAATGCCAGTTTTTCCTGCCATTTGCATTACAGATGAGTTCTTAGAAAAGAAGACTGTATCAGTCAGGCATAAAGGTGAAGATTTTCTCTTTTGCAAGACTGTCACAGACATAGAAGGGAAGAACAAAATTCCCACTGAAAGAATCACCAGCCTATGAAAAATGGATTTGGAATAAACTGTTTTAGCAGGTTATCCCCCAAAATACGTTTGGATAGCTAATTAATTTTAGAACTAAGGCTACCTGAAAAATTTGGTGCCAAGAACCACAATTTGGATTTCCATATACAGGAATAATCAAGATAAATCAAGACATTTCATTAGACAAACTGCCTTAACCTCTCATTCTAATTCAGATTTCAATAGCCTTCAGGCAATTAAAAATTGATTAAGGGTAAAAGCTTCCTGTAATTACACACAAGGTAGGAACAATACTTTGTTTATAAGACTAGGCCAGAAAATTACATGTTTACCAACACAAGCACTTCGCCTACATCATAGGGAAGAGCAGCTTACTCTTGAGGGAAGCGGCCTAGGTTGTCATGTCTTGGGAAACGCCACTCTATTCCAAAATGGATGGCCAGATCCCAAACTCACCTTTACCAATGTGCCGCCTTGTGTTCTCAATTGTGGAGTTGCGGTTGACGTTGGAGAGCAGCCCCAGGCAGAATCTGTTCTTGTTGTTTGAGGGATCAGTGAAGCCATCCACTAGGATGCTGGTGGAGGACGCATGGAACGCCTCCCCAACGCGATTGTTAAGCTCGTAGTAGACGATGGAGCACCAGTGCTTCGGCTCTTCGTAAGCAACTGCCTGCATATCTGGAAAGCAACAATGGAAACCTTACAGTCCAACAGCTGGAATATAGGCTCGAGGTGTAAAGAGTTGTAACCCTGCCGATTTGGGCTACACAGGGTAGAAGTATTTCAACTCAAGACTCAGAAGAGACAAAGGCTAGCACTAGGTATGAGCAGAAAAGTGCAGGAAGCCCCTGGACACATGCCAAGCAGTGCCCCAGTATTCCTGCCCCATTTTCTTACAACATGCCACAGTGCAGGCCCAGACAGCAGAGAAATGCTGCAGCTATACAACTCCTATTCAGTAGATAGACCTCCACTTCAGCTTATTTTACTAACAAACTACAAGTCGCCTGTTTGCTTAGTCCAACGTTGCATAGCAACAGGAAGAAACAGCATCACACAACTGCACCAAAGACTATTTCTCCCTTTACAAAGAAGTACAGCAAGGCAGTTTAAATACACAGTCATCAGATCAATCTTTCAGCATTCACAGCGTGACCAAATCTTTCTCCTGGGTTTTTTGGGAGAATGGTGAGAGACTTCAAAAAACCTACAAGAGACTGATATTTGCCTGCAGAACATGCATGAAACACATCCCCAAAACAAAGACATAGTGCTTGGGATTGGAGGCTGAACAGAGCATTAACCCACAGGATCCCAACAGTGACACCACGCTGGAGAGCAGAGGAAGTGAAGGAAGAAAGTATTTAATGAGGACCTTTTATTCATCAACTGCTACCAAATGCAAAATCTCCAGCTGTTCATCACCAAAAAAATTACTTGTTCAGTAATAACAAGGATTTCTCATAATGTAGTCATCTAGATGCTGATAACAAGAAGTTCCTCCTCAGCAGCTCCAGACTGAAGCTGGGAACTGTACAGAAAGCTGACAGGCAATTCCTGGTTCAGTTCTAATCATCCAAACTCTAGAAATACATGTAAGTCTTGAAGTCACACTTGTGACTGTGCATGGGAAACAGTTTCTCCAGACCATACCAAAGGTCTTAACCAAAAAGTTTCCCAATGGGTGTCCAACAACTCCAGGCTTCTTCATATACCTATCTCCACCCAGTGCACATTCTTTAAGGTGCCAAATACACCTACAAAAGCTAAACTCTCTCCAAATAAAAGGAGGCTACCAAGGGGTTGTGGTTGCGGTTGCTTTATGTGGTTTCTTTTAAATGAAGGACACTATTTCACTACTAAGATCAGAAAAGTAGGACTTACTGCTAAAACACCAACTTTGCAGATACCAATTGCAGGGCAAAGTGCTAAAATGAAAATCAGCCTGATACTATGGGCAAACTTGTTTTTCTGGCCAGCCGTTTCCTTCTCCCAGCTCCAGGTTTTTACTGATATCAGCCAACTAAGATTAGTGTTCATTTTTTCCTCTGTTCATAGATCATGCCACTGTGAGTTTCTGTTACATGCAGAACAAAAAACCAAAAGTCTCCCTCAAACCACCAGCACACAGTAGATACAAAAGGTGGCAAATAAGCAAGAGCAGGATAACATATCCTACATCACTATGCAAAACTTCTGAGCATAGTGTTTATTGCTAGTAACTTTCTTAAACACACTGGTAAAAACCTGATCTTTCCTGATACTCTGGCACTTTCCAGCCCTTCACATCAGTGTAAAAAAAACTTAAAAAAAAAAAAAAAAAAAAAAGAAGAAGAAAAAACAGTCTTTAATTATTAGTAAGAGGTTACTACATTTTTAATTCCCATAAAGATGCCAGCAAAAATCAAAGCTGCGGCTTTGCCCCAGTTCTCAAAGTCAGGAAGAAATCTTGCCAGCTGGCCATTCTTACAGAATTAATCATATCTCTCTCACACAGATTTCATACCGACTTCCTTACATTTGCTTTAAGTCATGCAGAGCAGGTGCGTTTAGTCTCTCTATTCCCAGCATGGGCCAACAATGGAAACTACCCAACTTCATTGACAGGGTGCAGCTTGTTAAATCAAATCTCTTAAGGCTAACAAATCACCATGAAGAACACACTCCTAAAAGTTTGCAACAAAAATGGTGCAATAAGTTAACAGTAAAAACTCTTCTTCTACAACCTGCAGCAGGTTTTTCTTTTAAGTAGTGCAATCACAGTATACATATTTGAATAATAAACATGTGAAAGCACCCAAAAGTCTTTAATGAAGGGACAGAGAAAATCCATTGTACTAAACTACTAGAAGGGAAAAATATCTAGACACAATTTTTACTTTGAAATGGCTGAACGGTAAAGAGCAAGAAGAAAAATGTAAATCCTTTTCTCTTTATCAACTCTCATGTAATAGAGGAATAGTACATTCATGCATTTTGGTAGAGGGACACACATGCAGAGGTCTGCAGTTAAGCATAAAGACTGACAAATGTATTTTGGGCTAAAATGTAAATTTCTGGCCCAAAATTCCTGAAAACTTCATACACACCAAGTGTAGTCTCTGTGATCAGCAAAAAGTGGAAATGCTACAGATGGGTTTTATCACACGCAAAACTCATTTCAAGCAGAGAGTAAATAGGCTAACACAAAAGCCATCTAAATTGTTCTAAGAGGGCAGATATACTTCCTGAAACCAGACATTGACCTTAGCAGCAAAACAAGTACCAAAACCCAACCAACCAAGCAACCAACCAAACAGAACACAAACCAAAAGAACAAAAAAATCCAAAACACAACAGCTAAATTGTTCATATGCTTGTGATCTTGATAATCGTTCTGGCACAGCATCCAGCTTGCTGCTCTGTCTTGGCATGGGCCACAACTGTGTACGCTGAAGTGTTTTCTAAAGGGGCCATTTCTCGCAATGTGATGAATGCACCAAATCCTTTACTCAGCAGTCACAGCTGCTGCAAAGGCTTTAACAAGCAATGTATAAAAGTCACAGTACATAAAGTAATAGGCTCTTTTTTAAATCCAGATTTTTGAAGTCTTGTAGCAATGCCACACCTCAGGCAGGTAACTCTGTATTCTGAACCAAGTGTTATCACTGTGTGATTCAAAGATGAAACAAAAATGGGAAGAGAGGGTGGAACTACACAAAATAAAATAAAAAAAAAACTCACACACCCTTATAACCAGAAAGGTAACTTATTAAAAGGTGAACATACTCTTTAAAGACTGAAGTTTGGAATCCAGGACAAAAACATAACAAAAAAGCACAAGTTTATAAGAACTACTGTCTCAGAGGAAAAAATATAGATATTCCAGTTGCCCATGTAAAATGTCTCTAGGCATTTACATAACTGACAGTTTAGCATCCCTCCTCTGGTCAAGTCTTTGCTTGGAGAGCAATACTTGACTGTATCAACTATCATCCACAATTCAATAGGTTTTCTATTGCATTAACTGAATTGCTCCAATAAATGAATGTAATCATAAGAGAAAAACAGATTCCTTTGCTTGCACACCTGTAATTTCAGTATCACATGCAGGAATGTGCAGCCTCATAGGAGTTCTTTCTGTCCAGAGATTAGTGGAACTTCCCAGTAGAAAATATAAAATTACTTTGGTCTTTGAGTTAGTTGGGAGTAAGAAAGTATTAAACCCCATATATTTTCCATTTTTAAAGAGATGTGGGATAGTTTCCTGTCTTAAATAAATATTCACATTTATAAATAATCTCCAGCTTTACTATTTTATCCCTTACAACAACAGAAGAAAAATTACATGACAGTTCTTTTCTTTTCGGCAGACAAGAATGTTCATGAACAACATCCATCCAAAATTAAAACTCAGTTATTACTAGTTAGTTCAGAGGGTTTTTCAGTCATAAGAAGTGAAGCAAAAAACAAGAAGGAAGTGTTCTTACCTCCTCTATGTACGTCAGGGGGAATTGCAGGTGCCATCATATTGGTATCCATGGGCTGGGAGGTATCATGTGTCATCGGATCTTCCGGAGGCAGGTAAGCAGGCGGGGGAGTATCAGCTAAATATAGAAAAGGCAGTGATACACGAGTCTCTTCCTCTCTTTAAAGCATATCTACACATCCACATAAACAGTTTGAGCCTGGAAATGCTTCCAGTCTGACTCAGCTATAAACTTCCACCCACCAGAAATCTGAAAAAGCAATCTCGGACCTCAAATAAGGAAAGCAAATAATTACTGTGCATATTAAGCACAACTGCAATAAAAACAAGTCACTTCACCCCACATAAAGCCACAACAGAAAGCTCAGCTGTGTTTCCAGCCCACGGTTCTGCAGGCTGAAAGTGCCATACAAACATCAGGGCACAAAGAGATCTCAGGGCTCAGCCAGGTGTAGATATTGACTATGTTAAAAGTGATCGGAAGTTGGAGCAGAAAACTTTCAGTTCAAGCTTTTCTGATTCCAGCACAATTCTACCAGCAAAGTATGCAAACATCGCAGATATATCCGGGGCCTTATCATTGTCAGTACAAAGTATTAGCTCTGTCTCCTAGACTGGGAACAGTAGAAAGTGTCCAGGAACCCAAATTCTACAGAAGTGGCCATCTGGGTCTGGAATTTATCTGTCAGTGTCTCTGTCCCATTCAGGGCTGAATCACCAGTACAGAATGAGTCCGTGAACAATGACCACACTCGTTAACATACGGCTTTCAGCCCTGTTTGAAGTGTCCCAGCCAACACTGCCCTTCAGCTGCCTATTCCACTACTGGGAAAGCCTCCCAAAAGGTTTCTTAGAAGCTGCAGGAAGTTGCCAATGTCACCATTTCCCAATACACTAGAGGACTCTCTCCTCCAGATCAATTGCACAGAGCTACATCCAAGCAAGAAACCCTTGCCTGATCCCTGCAAGCTTTCGCTGCAAAAGCTAGGATTAGATTACTACTGTGCTGTCTCTGCGGCTGCTCATCCCACATTTATTTCCATTACTGAGAGTATGGATTGCAAACTACCACAGAAAATAAAAACACGTGCTTCCAAAACTCTGAAAACCAAATTAGCATCAACAAAAGGCAGGGAGAATGCTTTGTAAGTTTTGGGGTTTTTTGTGGAGTGGTAGTTTTGTTTGCTTGTTTTATTTTTTTAACGTATTTTTAAAGAAAACACATGTTCATGAAATTTATTAACTATTTATTGTTTAGCACATATTTTGTTGAGAGCTTTACCACATCTAATGCTGCAGGTACCTTGCTAATACTTGAACACCTTCAGCTCGAAGAGAAAGCAGCAGAGAAAGACACAGATGGCAACAGGGCTGCATTAAACTGCACTGGATTTTGTGTCTCATGCTTTACTAAGCCTTAAATGTTTGTGTGTGTGCAAACACGATGTTGATCGTGCACAAGAGTACAAGGCCACAGGCAACAAATTAACCAGTACCTAGAAAGTTTTCAAGGATAACTGCTTTGCCCCTTTATTTTGTATTTTTTAGAAGTCAGCCTCTTTCCCCATTAGTGCAAGATGGACAACTGACTAGGGCTAAACATCAAGGACATCAGTGTCCTGACCTCCCCTCTAATTCAATTTCTTCACTGCAGCTGCTGACATGAAGGGCATGCGGACAGAACAGACCTTCAAATATCAAGTGAACTTTCACAAGCCAGCATTCAGGAAGACCTTAGGTCTTTATCTCTGTTGGAAGATCCCCAACCATAGCAATCATGTTAAAAAAAAAAAGAAAAAAAAGAAAATAAAAGACAGCTGGTTTCAGAGCAACTTCTCACATTTTTTAGAAAAGCCAATACAAACTCTCTTTTCTTCCTTCCAGCAAATTCAGTAGTCTTCACTCAGAAAAGAAAAATCTGAAACAATTATCAAGAGCAGAAATCTACGGGTATTAATTTCATGTAATAGGAAACAGATTTTCACAAATCTGCTGCTTTGTTTACACATACCCTCCCTCAGCCCTGAAGAAAACAGGCAAACAACACCAGTAAGCATGTGTACTACATCCTTCTCCCAGCATTTAGATCAAGAAATCCACCACAGACTGCTTCTGCAGTATTTTTATCCATCTGCATGTAAAGACCAAAGAAAGGCAGCTTCATGGAATTTTCTAAAGACACCAGTCAATAAAGGAAGGCTCTTACTTCTCTGACTTCAGGTAATAAAATAGCCTCAAAAGTTCTTTTAAGGGCCATTTTTCAGTGGAAGTATATTTGCTTCTTGAAATTATACCACTGTGCAAAGAAATTGTTATCAAGTAGCAGTAACATGATCATCTTGAGGAATATTCTTTTTCTGCAGAACTAAAGCCTTGTGCTGAACTTATGACAATCTCTTTCTTAAGCAAGGATCTCTAGCATTACACTTCTGGTGCACTGAACACTATGCTTTATGGGCTAAACTGCTGAACTAGTCCCCAGAACATTTTGGATCCCTCCCCACATGAGTTTTACTGTAATGTTTTAAAAGAGGCAGAATATTAAAGCCTTCAATTATTACCAGACAAAGAGATTCTATACTCTTTATTACTCTACATATCTTAGCTTGCTATTGAACACAAGTGTTGGCTGATAATTTGGTGTTATTAAGCAAAAAACCCATGATGGCAGTGATGTCCAACCACCTTCTCCCTTCTGAAGGGAAGCTGACTGTACCTGGCATCTGGAAAGGACTTCCTGGGTCTGAGCTGGCTGGAGAATGTGGATAGGTGCTACTGCTGCTTCCAGGCGAGTTTGGATAGCTGCTGTTGGGCGAGTGGGGGAACGGGTGACTGTTGGGCTGCTGGAAAGAGTCCGGGAAAGTCGCGTTGTGCGGCATGTGGGGCTCATTTTGTCCCAGGTTGCGGAACTGGGCCAAGAGGCTGTGCTGGGGGTTGTACTCGCTGTGCCTTGGAACCAGCACTGGAGGAAGGACTGGAAAGGCAGAAACAGAGAAAAGCCACAGTGTTAGAGACTCAGTTCTGAATGTATACAGGTGAAAAAAATCCCACATTCTTCTTCCCCCCATGGCATATCCACATCTGCCTCAAAAACAAGGTAGTCAAACCTAGGAGCACATGTCCAAGCAAGAACTCTTTCCCTTACATCCGGTTACTGCACAGCTTGAATCCGCAGCTCCCTGGTTTGCCAGATGGGAGCCGGTTTTCACAGAGGGCCAGTGAAGAAGAGCCAAGAGCAAACCACAGTTCTACATTTCAGTTTTACTCGCATGAAGAGATGCTGGGAAGTAAAAGCCTGACAATGCTGACATGCAATTCCTCCGGCTGCACTTGTGATCCTACTAATCATCTAATGGCCTGTAACCCAAACCCTTGTTAATAAGAACAGATTTTTTTTTTCTGAAGACAATACTAACAGGCCTTGAACTCGGTCTGGTCCCAACAGCTGTAATTTTATTTTTAACCTGGACTATGTTCTTACAAGTTACTATTAAAACAGTTATTAACCCTTCAAGTCAGTTTACAAAGTGTGTAATTTAAACAAAATTATGTAGTTCAAAAAAACCAACTGAGCAGCAACTGAGCTGCAACTATGTGCTACTATGGGATCAGAGAAACATCAGAAACTATGAGTCTCACCACACTTCTGAAGCCTTCTCACCAGCAGAGAAACAAAGGTCTCTTTCAAACTGGGAATACGAACAGGATACCAGATACACTAAGATAAAAGAATCAACTCTTTTTCCCGTTCCTCAGCTTCTATCTTTGAACATTCTTTGAATGCTCTTCTGTTCACAGAAATTTTTGGGTGATAGATGGAGAGACAAGGTCTGGGAGAGGAAGGTCCACGCACAAAGCAGTACAAGAGAAATAAAAAACCTAGTCCTCTTCACGTCTTCCCCATTGGAACCTCTGTTTCCCAACTCCATGGCTGAGCAAGGCTGGAAGAACCGCCCCTCCACCCCCACCCCCCAGATAGCCTGCCTTCAAGAGAGGGTGCCAAAAATCCAACAAAACCCAGGAAAAACAAGCCAAGGCTACCACCCCCTCTTCTTGAGACTCCTACTGTGGCCCCAACACCTGGGCACACAGAAGAGGAACAGGCGCATATGTACATAACAAGCCTATAAAGCTGTAACTACATTGAGATTAAGAAAGGTGTTTTGGAGACAGCTGCTTTATTAAAAGGCTGAATTACAAACTAATCGGAAAAAAAAAATAATTTCTTGACATGACGAACAGGTTCTTCCAAGACACTGGGGCATCATTACTCTTCTAGCACTTTGCTATTACAGAAGCAGCACTCAGATTTACTTCAGTGTCCTGGAGTCCAAGAGTACCAGGATACCACTCAACATATGGACATGACACCAGGTCTGAGGTCCAGGTTCATGGTTATGAAGGGATATAAATGAATGTCACACTAAAAACTCACTCTCTATTCCTAAAGTCACAGATTAACTAAAAAGAAAAGAAGTAGGTTTTCCTTGCTCTTATTTTTTGCAGATGCTTAAGAGAGAAATTAAGCCACAGTTTTTGCCTGCTAGTGACATTAATGCATGAGCAGTCTGATCCCAAAAATCTTCATTGAACATACACTGAAAAAACCCCAAATCCTCACTACTGAAATTAAGACTACCCAAGTCAGAAGCAGGTTTTAAAGATTTAATTTAATCTCTCAATTTCTTAGAGCAACTTCACTGAAATTCCACCGAGATTTCAAATATGTGAGGCAGATGTTATCCTTAAGTAGAATTGTTTAGATGTCAAAAACCAACTCCACTTTACAAGGCATAGACAAAGGTCCTAATCATGGTGTTTTCTGAAACAAAACACATCCGTCATTCTATGGAAGTTCTCAATTGCAAAACGCTCCAGGAGAAGCTGCATCTCCCTCAGCTGTAAAGACTGTTTTTGGCTTCAACGTAGCCATTCTCACGTTGCTGGAAAAGGCTGTTAAGTTACTCAGCATTCAGCTGGATGTCACACATCCCCTCATTCACAACATGTCAGAGCCAAGCTCACTGAATACTATGGTCTCTCAGAATTAAGCTTGTTCTGTTAAACCAAGCAGTCCTTTTGCAGCTAGGTCAAGTACTATTTAATTGTCAAAGTCAACATTTGCTGGGCTAACAAATTACCAGTGAAAAAATTAACAATGAGATCATGTGTTAAAGTGTATTTTCCTTTTCCTGTCTTTATGATTCTTTCTTACTTTTCCAAGCATTAAAAACACAGCTTTCCTATCTCTTCCCTTCCTATGGATGAAGGTCAACCCATTAACTTTTCTGGAGTTAATTTGTGCAGAAAGTACATCACCTACTTTTCCCATCCCCTACCTCACATTAAACAATGACACACATGACATCAGAGGAAGCTACATGATTTACAGCATTTTAAAATAGCAAGAGAACAGGGTATTTTCTGTATGTTTTCTGTAATTAAATTAATGCAGTGCCAGATTTTCCCAAGTTATATATACATGTTTTCTCCTGTTGGGCATAACCACTGCTGAAATTCACAAGGACTTGAGATAAAAACAAATCTTATTTTCTCAGGTGTCCTTCATGCAAACCCATGCTTTTTGTCCAATCCTGTCAACTTCAAGTGATTGAATGCCAATTTCTTCAAAATATACATAGAAAAATGGGGAAAAGAATACAACTGGTATTGATACAGTACAAATAGTCTCAAAAATATCATGTCAGAATTTACTTTGAGTGCTGCCCCTAATTCACATCCTCCCTGCATATACACAACCTTCAATGAGGAGGAAAAGCCTTGAAAGGCCACATCAGGTGGGACAGAGACTGCAGTGCTCCAATTAGTCCAACTCACTCCCATAACCTGATCCTTCTGCAGCTCCTGGCTTTTCTGCAGAGAAGCTGCTCCTAGAGGAGCCACAGAGGAGTTAATTTGAGTGCTGTTCACTCAGGAGTGAAGACATGAGCAGGGACTGGGCCCTTTAGAGCATGGAAGGCTGCCAGGAGTTCAAACCATAAAGGGGGATGCATATCCTTCTTGCTCCCCTCACCCCTGTGTAAGGCACTGAGCTTCTGGTCAGGTTGCAGACCTCAACCACATGGAATAACAAATTATTGAGGCTCAGTCCAGCAGGGGAGGAGGCTGATCTCTGCTGCAGCTGCCAGCTCCAGGAAGAGGTATAATTGAAGGGGAGTGAGCATGAGAGAGTTATTCGGTGCTAAGCCAGCACACCTGTTGCTATGAAATAATGAAGCAGTGCACATCTTTGCTGTGCAGATCTCTGCAGGATGTGGCTCTAACCATTTGCAAACACAATTCCTCCCTTCCTCTTCAGCAGAAAGGAACACAGACACAATATTTTTTTTAAAAAATTATCATCAGTATCATCAGCATCTATTTAAAGGAAATACACTATTGAATACACTGTTGTCTTAAAAAGCTACTGCAACAGATTTTCAAACTCAACCTCATTAAAGTTAATGGAGTAGAACCGCAAGTCATCCGACAGCTTGATTTCTGTAATTCTTCAAACACCGGATTAAAAGGTTTTTATGTGCTATACTGCGGCTAAATTTTGCTCCCAAGTTTTTCTGTCCATGTGGACCTGGAGTTGAGGGTTAATACATGACTACTACCAGTAAGGTTACTAGTAAGGAAGAGGAAGATAAACCCCCTGGAAGCAGGCTGGGTATGTTTGTGGAACTGTAGCTGAGATCCCATGTCTGTCAAGACAGCCTGGGAATTGGGGAGCTTGTTTTTACCATGCAAATAAGACCAAGTATGCCTACAACAAACACGAGGAGCTGTATTAAAGAAATTAGAGCTACAGGGCAATTTCACCCACAGGGCTATTTCATCTAGGAGCCAAGAATGCCAAAAATACAGAAGATAGACCAAAGGCAACCTGGCTGTTCAGATAAATGCTCTGACTAACCACACCAAGGAAGAAATGCTTTTATGAAAATGGAATGGTGGCCTTTGAAGAAACTCACTGATCTCTACTCTTTTTATCTCCAGCATGTCACCCTGTTCTTCTTCAGAAAACTAACAGCTGTGCTATCCTAAATAAAGATCTTCTTACTTTTCTTTTTTGTTCTGTTTTCACATTCCAAAGATAATGACTTTAGCAAACACAGAAAGTCTCCAATTTATGAACATAACTTCTTCTTTTTTAAGTTTCTCTATGAAAAACCCCAAACTAATCCAATCCAAAGGATGTGCTGTATTTTCAAAGGAGCGTATTTTCTATGCAGATGGGTTTTGATTATCTTACACAAGCCCAGATGACAGCTAGCTTCCCTCAAGGGCTCATTTTTTCCACACCCCTTGCATGTTATGTGAAAATTTGGGTAGGTATCTTTCTTTCCACGTATGGAAATTGAAAGACCATGTAATGAAATACAAGGGGCAACATATAAGCAAGCACACTTTGATCCACTTTCCCTACCAGAGTAGATTCTACTTCTTCTGTAAAAAATTTATTTAAAAAACAAAATGAAAAAGGAAAAATATAAGCAATCAGTGCTGTAATTTTTGCTCTTAAAAACCATGACTTGGTTGACATATGTCCTGTAGAAGGATTTGTACCATAACAGGGCCCTCGGTGCTAATGAAGACCTGACGACACAATCATTAGACAGAGCACTTTAATTTCCAAGCATTACATAGCTGCATTTTCACATGAATTTATGCAAAGCCACATATGTTTTGCCAGAAAAACAGAACTGCAGGTTGGGAAAGAGGGAAATCCTAAAACAAAAGTTTACACTATGTGGAAAGATGAAAATCCTGCAAAGACCAAGTTATAAGAAAAAGGAACAATTAGGAGAAGAAAAACAAAAACCCCAAAACCAACAAAAGTCAGCAGCTGTGTTAAACTAACAAATCTGAACCGTCCTGAAGACTCCCAGCTTCATTTCCTGCCTTGGAGGTCACAGCAGCTGAAGCTGGCTGTGGCATCCTGATGAGCACTCCCGTCCCATGGTGGGAACAGAGCAGGTACCAACACATGCTCCACTAAACGTGCTTGGTTTGGTTTGCTCTCAGCAGCACTAGAGTCACTGAAGCATTCTGACTGCAAGGCCTTGCCAAGATCTCGCTTGTAAACAGTAGAACACTGTGCAGAGAGAAAACTTATGTCATTAGGTTTTCTCATGTTGCCTGAGTTATTCTTGCTTAAAAACATAAAATTAATAAGCATTGTGTCAAAAGCAATCTCTGAGGATCGAACTACTTAAAGCCCTTCCAATAACTCTTGGTTGTGTTATCACCGTTTTGCTTTGCTAGTTTCTCAAAAGCAGAAGTTCCAGTCTGTTAGACTTTTGCTCCAAACCTCTGTTCTAGTAATTGCAGCTATTCAGCAACCTGTTTTGGGTGACAGAAAGACAAACTTTCTACTCCAGGAGAAAGCTGAGAGCTGTCTTATTTTCTCAACTCTTATTTTGCAGTTTTGGGAGACCCCACAGCTTGATTTGTTATTTTTCATAGTTACAAATGAAGACTGTATATAAAAAAAAAAAAGGCAAAACAGTTGTTACTTTACTGACTTTGCTTTTACATCAGACATCTGGTCTAAATGCATTTGACAAGTAATATTAGGACATTTCCTGCATTACAATATTCAGCCAACATTAGATTTTATTTGCGGATGCTCTGATAAGCTGACATTCTGATTAAACTGACATTTGTCAAGGTCCATTTCAGAATGTAGTACTAACTGTACACACATTAGTGAGAGAGTCCTTGTAAGCAGATTTGGTGGAGAAACAGTCCTGATACAGGAGGAAGTCACAGCGATAGTGTGTATTAACTCAGACATTTACACAGACCAGAGTTCAAATTACCTGTGTGAAAGCCACAGTCACCATCCTACTGAGTAGGTTAAAACTTGGAAGTCTGGTCTTTCAAATCAGAAGAAACATCTGGTTAATTTCAAAGAAAGAAAACACACACGAAATAGGACAGAAACGCATCTTTCTTGACAACTTTTATCCCTTTATTGCAGTTTCTTTTTCTGACATGTGGTAAGGCTAGACAAGGAAAGCCCTGCTGTTCAACCATTCCCTCCTTCCACCCCTTATCTCAACTCCTCTTCCCCAGGCTGGCTCTGGGGAATTTTAGAACTGAGCTCTGCAAAGCCAAAATGAAGGAAGTTTTATACTGCTTGCCAATCAAACTGACAGTTGCTTTTGCTATTTTGAGGAGCCATCCTATAATTGTGCCCACCTGTTGTAGCAATGCTATTTTTGAAGTCACACCCAAGTGCACACATAGCCGTACAGCAAAACTTCTCGGGGGTGACACTGCTCCCTCACTCGCAGCCTACAGAGGTGCAGAAATCCTGCTATGGGATCAGGGAGGAACAAGGATTTTTCTAACTTGCTTCTACGTATTAATTCTGAACCAATTAAGTAATTTTGGCCTTCCCTTACACCCCAGGAGCAGCCTCCCTTGTGCCTTTTCCTCTTCCCCTCTCTTCTCTCCCCTTCTCCCAGATGCCTGGCACTGCTGGCATTATCCTCCACCAGGCCTGGTTCTGTGGGAGCCTACAGTAGGTGTGCTGCCTTACAGAGCCTCACTGAGAGCAAAAGGCAGAGGAGATCAAAGACAAATATGAAAATAATCAGGTTAAAGTCATAGGCAGAGAGTCCACACCAAGAGCAAAACCAGCATGACACACCTACCGCTCTCCTCCGGAGCCTGGGGACCTGGCTTGTTCTTGTGGCAAAAGGCAGCTGTACATACAGGTAGAATGTTTCTGGCCAACAACAAACTTGCTGAAGCAGACAAACACTTTGAATTCATTGTTATAATTGAAAGGACCATAACAATTTTTAGGCAGGACTGAAAATTCAACCATTATGACGGTGTATTTGTCTGCATCACCAAAAAGCAGCCACTGTTTGCCCCCAGTTTGGCTGGAACACTGGCACTATCAGCTTCATAAAGCCCCTCGAGGTAGAGCAGTCAGCACTCCAAAGAAGAGAAGCTTAACAGAGGAAAACCATCCAGCCTTTTTTATCTATGCTTTACTGGTAATTGCAAACAAATGGGGGACAGCCATTTACAGGAATACTGCACCTTCAACCTCTTCCACAAGTTAAACATGAAAAAAACTTAATTTCTCTTTTGCCTCCTTGTAACAAATTATAAAGTCAGAACCTAGCAGGATGATGTGCAAGGACACTGAGTAGAGGCAAACACAATTCTGCAACAGAATGGAGGAGAGCTGGTGTTCACTATCACTTTAAGAAAATTCAAAATTCAGTTTCTTCATCTTCCTTCCTTCCCCTTTAGCTAGTTAAAAGAACTGAACCTCCTCCCCTAAAGCCACATTAGAGGTGTGACTTATTATTATTATTTTTAATAGCAGTGTCAATTTAAGCACCTCTTCATCCTCCCTGTTCCATATTCCATTCCTTTTGTTTTGCTGTTAGAGCAAATAGGATCCAGGCTTTTTTTTCCTCCAAAATTCTGGATGATATCTTTCATCTGGTCCCATTGACATAACTGAGGACAGAGGCAAGCAGCAGAGGCTGTATCTCCACAGAAACGTAAGGAATAAAAGAGGGGAAGGAAGTCTCAGGAGAGACTATACATTCTCCAGCAAAACCTGAGAGGTCATCTGCGGCATTTTCAGAGGGACAAGAAACATCGTGTCTGGTTTCTGCGCACAGCCTCTATGTATGCTGTGCACCTAATTATTTCTCAGGTCTTGATCATACTTAAGGATAATCCCAACAAATCTCTAAACCAAAAAAAATAAAACTGAGGAGAAGCAGATTCAGCCAAGTAAGCACACCAGTTCAGCTAAGCGTGCCAGTTTTTAAGAGGCATCAAATGCAGACCTTGCCCTCCTTAATTAAAAGCTTTGCTTTGCCTTGCCAAGGGAGAAATCTGACAGCCATTAACTACCCTGCTCCAGAAATAATTCTGCACACAACAGATGTAGGGAACAGCAGCAGTGAGCTACTGTAACCCATCTCAGAGATATTTCCTCCTGGCACTCAAGTGCAAGGTTGCATTGCCATCCCCAGCAACAAGAGTGCTCTACTTTCTCCTCTCGTGTCCCTTCACCTCTACTCCTTCCCACATGTCCTCTGCAGGGCCATGTTGGTACAGATGTTCCTGCAGCCAGGGCAAAAGCTCCTGTGCTGCCCTGATCAGCCTGAAAGATAACACAGCAGGGGAGGGAAAAAGAGACTGTGATCTGGTTCAGCACAAGGCCACAGGAACAGCTGTGCTGGCACAACACAGCGAGCAGGAGCAGTCCATGCACCCCGCCACAGACAGGGCTCCATCGCTCTATCAGCTCGCTGGTTCCAGGCTGAACAAGTGTCACAGTGACACAGGAAGGCCACTCTTCCTCACCTTCACCCTGTGCCCCCATTCAGCTCCACAGTGAGTGAGCTGAGGGCACTGAGCTTGCCAAGTTAACTGTGCCAAAAAGTAGTTCTCTGTGAGTTTAGCTTTCCTGATTGACGCACCATAGGATCAGACAGGTCCCCGTGCCTGTGCAGAGCCTCCCGGTCAGGTTAGGCACAAGCATGGTCCTATCATGTCACACCCATGTGCCTGCCAGATGCCATGTTCCCGGCTGTGTGCAAGGACACTGGGAGATTCCCTGTTTGAGAACATTGATAGTTTTCTGCCTCCTGTCATTGTTTGCAACCTGCTCCTATCTAGCCTGGCTAACATAAAAATCTCACGTGGATTCAGGTGTAGCTTTGTAGCTTGCAGACACACCACAGAGTGCCAGTTCTCATGTTTTCCAAGTTTATCTTCACAAGCTAAACAGTGAGGATGGAGTAAGGTATCAAGGTAGAAAATCCATTCATGCCTCTGACACTGTGGAAACTGAGATGCATCCACAGCACTGATTTCCCAACAAAGAGCATTACCTGACTTTACATATTTGAGGATTTACCACTTATCCATTACTCAAACCTTACACAACACTGAAACAAATCACACAGCAATCAGCAGATGAAAGGATAGATGCCATCCCATGCACGGATTGTACCCTTCAGCTCTCCAGTAACTGATTCTGCACAAAACAGTTACATAGAGATAGACCACACTGTCAAGCAGAGCCAGAACTTCACAATGAACCTTGCACACAAAATATATATCATACACAATCTGAGCTTCCTTTTGCTTTGTCAAGAGAAAGCACATTCCTAAGCCTTCTGGCTTTGATGACAACCTGAGAAACACAAACCTTGATATCTGTTTGAGTTCATAGACTGTTGTAAATCGTGACTCATGCATGAATTCCCACTACCCATTAATCTCAAAGTGTAAGCACTTAACGCAGCAATAATGGTGGTTTAATGTCCTGGCAAAAAACAGTTAGCAGAATTTGGGAGTGACTGTCAGGAAATGAAGACAAAGACCATGCTTGAAGGACAGCAAGAACAAGGAAGGGACAGGAAAAGAGAAGTCAGAAGTTATGGAGAACAGCTCTTTAAGCCAAATGGGAGTTCAGCTACCACCTGTTTCCAAACGCCATGTTTTCCCATTCTGCTGTGCAATATCCCTCAAAACAATCTGTGGCTGATTGAATACAAACTCTCCTTCATTACACACCCAGCCTAAAACGTACATTTTAGTTAGACATCTTTTGAAAGTTTTATTCTATCTTGCGTAACTCGCTTCAGCGAACACAGAATATGGACATAGTCTCAAACTCTACCACGGGAGGTTTAGGTTGGACTTCAGGAAGAATTTCTTCACAAAAAGGGTGATTAGATGTTGGAATGGGCTGCTCAGGGAGGTGGAGGAGTCATCATGCCTGGAGGTGTTTAAAGAAAGACTGGATGTGGCACTTAGTGGTCTGGTTGACATGATGTTGTCTGGTCAAAGGGTGGACTCAATGATCTCAGAGGTCTTTTCCAACCTAAGTGACTCTGTGATTCTGTGAAGTGACAGGATATTTACAATTACCTGGTTTTAAATATGGCATAAATGGTCCATATGAAAATGTTCTCAAACTCAGTAATTGTTTTCAATACTAAAGAAAAATGAGTTAGAACCTGTAATTGGCATTATAGTAAGAGCCCCACTGTTGCTCAGCCTGACAGAAATAGAAGCGTTACAGGAATCTTAACTTTCAGTATTTTGGAAAACAGAATGCAAGCAACTAACCCAGACATATGCAGACAGCTAGAAGTACAAGGACATGACTATTTTACGATCCCACTTGTACTTAAAATGAAATTATTAAGAATTGTTTTAATTCTGAATTTTTAAAGAACTGTTATTCCAGTGTTGAGTTCCTTTGTTCAAGCTGCTGCTGCATAGATACATTCATTACGGGTATTGCATCTGCCATTCACATGATTTCCAAGTTAATACCAACACACTGAAAGGAAATATTTAACAGCAAGATATGCAGTGTGCATTGCAGATCCAAGACAAATGCAATTTCCATCCACAGCAAAAAATCTTGCAACAGCATCATTTCTATCATGGTTCTGTGTATCCTTGCCACTCTACAGACAGCTGCAGAGTTTATGAAATGGCTAACATTAATGGACTTCCCACATGTAAACCAGGGAAGTCCACCCATGCCTGCGGTGCATTTCCACAGCTGTCTCTGTACAACCTCACAAACAGCTGGAGACTAGTGATGACACATCCAAGCACAGTTCATCTTAGTCCCTGGAAGTATTCCCTGATAATAAAATTGCATGAGTAAAATTAAGCACGGAGTTATCAAAAAGAGGTTTGGCCCTTGAAGAAGAGACGAAGCGAATGGGTGGCACCTCAAAAAACATAGTGAGGCAGTGGATAACAGGTAAGCAAACTGTGTTTGCAGGACAGCTAACAGTAAAATTTCACATATAATCAAACAGTGCTATCAAAGTTTAAATTGAGGGGATTATATTCTGCTGTCTAAACTCAAAGTCTTTTCAAAAGGCAAAAATTGTGGCAGATCCTAAAGACAGTATTTTTCTGTAAGATGAAGAAACTAAAGTGATAAAGTGAAATAAAAATTTGGAAATACGACTACTAGTATTACTACTGCTGTGTGTCAGAATGGTTTTCATGCACAGATAATGCAAATAATCCTGTATGTTAGACTGCAAAGTTTCATACGAATTCACTGACCTGCACAGTTGAGTTAACAACAAATTAACTGAGGGACAGTGAGTACCAACACTCCCAGATGATACAGGCCCAGCAGCCTGAGGCACATACTAAGACTACCTCTGTGTAGTGATAAAACATTTACACAAGTGATGCATTTGCCATGTGAAAGGGAGAACTGCTAATTAATACCTACATCCAGATAAACTGCAGAGGAAGAATCTGACGTGCAAACAGCCACTTTTGCTTATTTAAGCCGATGAGTCACATGATTAATTGCCACACTTTGCATTGTTCAGATAAGGTGTAAAGGTACAAACAAGGAAGAACTTACCAGGACTTTCCACCCGCTTGTAGTGGTAGGGATTGATGCAAACCTCCTTCTGTTTTGAACCAAAGGGGAACTCACAGCATTCCAGAGGCTTCAGTTCGTGATGGCTCTGCAGGTCCGGCCAGCGCCACACTCTGCAGTAAATGACATGTGGGAGCCCTTTCCGGTGAGACACCTGGAGCCGGCCATCCAAGGAACGCGGAATTGTGACACAGTTGCTGGGCTGACCAGGACAGCTTAGTGCTTTTTCCAGTTCCTCCATAGCACCTTTTTTCTTCTTCAGTTTTTTCACTAATGCATCAACAGCTTTCTCTGCCCATTTCTCTTCTTCATCCCCTTGCTTCCACCCCAACAGCCTCTTCACTGCTGGGCTGGTGAAGGAGAATAAACTTGTCACATTCATGGTGACCCCACTGTGGTGATACCACAGAACCAAGCAGGAACAACTGCCCTGTTCTTCCACCACCACAAGGGTATAGCAGATAGTGTCAGCAGTCAAAAGTAGCCTGTATTAAACAATTCTGGTCCTTTCTCCTTTTCAATCCTCCAGTCCCAGGAAGGCAGCGCTAACATCCCCCCTTGATGGTCACAACCTTCTCATTATTCTAAATCCTTCTGCTTGACAACCTAAAGGAGAGTATCAGAGAAAGAGGGGAATAAAAGGATTTTATCTTTTAAGTTAACGTACAGCAGTTAAAAATATCCTCCACTTCAACCCAGAAGAGTGGTGTGATAAAAAAACAAACAACAAACAACAACAAAGTGTTGACAACGTCCAGGACTGGACTCAAAGTAGATCTGATGAAAACTTAAGCAGCAGGACCTGCTGCTGAACCCAGTGCATCCCTATATTAGAAATGTAGTTCACATTAAATCTAGCCTAAAACAGTCCCTCAATTTAGATTTTTCACTATTAAGTGTGAGGGGTGCTACACTCTGCCCATCAGATGTTGCAACCTTAACGAGCAAAATATCCCAAGAAAACAGTGCAGGATCACTAGTGCTTTTTTCATTATTTATCTTAGTGGCTGGAAGCAATATTCTTCAACAGGATTGTGCTGCTCAGCTCTCTCCAAACTGCCAGGTATGAAGTTCAAAAATCACTGCACTAGACTCGAGCATAACTTAGTCTGAAAAAAAAAACAAAAACCAGTTCAGTTTCGCTTCTGACTTGCTTTGAGGAACAAAGCAAAAAAAAAAAAGAAAAAAATGAAACTAGAAAGATCTGAGCCCTTACCCACTCACATGAGAAAGAAAACCACATCTCCCCACCCCATCCAAGAGTCCTCAGAGCTCCTAAGCAGCCTGTGAGGGAAAGCTATCATGAACTTCACTGATTACACACTGACCTTTCCTGCAACAATGTCTGCCTGATATACTCAAGGACACATGAAGGAGTGGGAAGGATGAGGAAATCCAGATAAGAGGATTTTAGACAGCACAGTCGTCCTCAAGCTGGGAGACAAGGAATGGAACTGAAGCGATGGGCCAAGAGGGGGAGGAACACCAACATTTGAAGGAGTCCCAGCTGTGAGCAGCAGGTTTTGTACATGTCCAGGCTGGGAGCAGGCAAAAGGCTCTGGCAAGGGAAACAGAAGAGACCCAGGACTGGCAGGGAGGGGAAAATGAGACAAAGAGCACCACACCATTGACTTTCAAATAGTCAGACAAGACAGGAAACATATCCTGGACTGGAAACCAACAGGTTGCAGAGGAAGGGGGAAGGGGAAAAGCATATGAATGTTTTTGTTGCCATCAGAACAACACAACACCCAACCAATCAGCAATCTATACACACAGAGAATAGAAGGTGTCAGCACACCCACGTCAGACAGGATTTCACAGCTATACTAAGAAAAGATTGCGGACCTTAAAATTGCAAATGCAATGGCATACTTACTCTCTTGACTGCCATACATTGCAATGGTTTCATAGTATACCACTATAGTTGAAGAACTTTAAGTTGAACACCATCCACTTTATTCAAATTAACTTGTCACTACAACAGTTATCTAATTGCAGATGTTTAGTTTTATTAGGAATAATGCATAAACGACATTTATGTGAATAATGATCATGGACTAAGACACAGGCAATGTCTACCTACACTTCATAATGGTGTATTTATTTTATGCTAAGAATTGTATTTGAAATAATAATGTTAAGGCAAGGGTAGATTTGCATGAGCCTGCGGCAAATTTAAGAATTTGCTTTGTTACTTGGGCATGTGCTACACTGTTAAATGAACTGAAACTCCATTACTGTCACTGACTGTACTCCAGGTATACTTTATCCTTACATGCACTGTAAAGTGCTCTATTAAAATGCTGTGCTAATTTAAGAACTGAATAACCAGAACCCCAGTTCATGTGCCTTAAATATGTTTGTAACTGAGTTACTCTCAACTCATACATAGTCTGTCTCAATCAATATTCTAAATATTTTTTCTGCACTTTTCAAACAAAAGATACAAGTTACCCACACAAAAGTTACAAATTCCAGTAGTAAAGCTTTCTACTTCACATCCATTCAAATTAAACAAGGAAGATTTTAAAGGCTTGAGTTGAAGATCTAATAAAGGAGAAAGTACAAAGTCTAAATTTCAACCCCAGCTTCATTCAGCATTGATAATGTTTGCAGATGTGGTTCTGCCTAGACCTGACCCATTTTTCACCAAGTGACTTGCTATGAAAAAGGGAAAGTCCTGTCTATTAAGACTCTATGTTTATATCAGTGCCTGAAAATACAACCCTAACATGAGCTAGTACATGAGCTCTGCAGAAAGATGACACTCAGATGCAGCCCCAAGTAGTCAGACCAAAAGAACAGACTCTCTGAAGTTTTTGTATCAAAACCTGCAGCACACACATATCCCACTCTGACAATCATGCACTCCAAAACAAATTTCATTCTCACCATCAAAGGTATGGTGGCATCTCTGTAGCAACAGCTGCTGTGAGCAGGAGGAACAGCATTAGGCACAGCGCTTCGAGGTGTGCTTGGAAGTAATGCAGCTCAGCAGGACCCAGCTGGCCACCAGCCTCCAGCCAGGGATTCCTGCTGAAGTCCTGCCTCCAAAATAAAGCCTAAGCACGCTCCAAGCCCTGAACAAGCGGCAAGATAAGGAAAGGGGGACAAAACTCACAGGCTGCTGTATGCTAGTTACTCTAAGCTTCCAAACCAATATTAAGCCATAAAAATCAAAAAACAAACAAACTAAAAAAGAAAAATACAACAACAACAACAACTAAATCAAACAAATAAAACCCAAACCACAGTGTATGTAGAGATTTTAATTTCCAAGAAGCAGAGAGCTTGTCTGCAGGGCTGAGCCCTTGCCAGTACATTCCATTTCCCTTTCTGCCACTCTTGGTTTCTGCACTGCATCATTTCCTATATTACTTCTGCACAAAGCAATCTTATCAGATGGAAGTGCAAAATAAAGATTAAACCACAAGTCAACAGATGACACAGCCTGCATCTTTCTTCCCCAAATACACGTGCCATTCTGAGAAAGTGGGAGTTAGTATTTCCAATAGTTGAATGACCACCAGCCCTTGAAGGGTCTGTTTTCTCACAAGGTAGGGATGAAACAGAAACCTGGGCCAAACAATAGGATACTCTCCAAAAGGCAGTATGGTATCAGTTTAAAGGAAATTGAGTTGTTACGCACTTATCAGACACTTTTCACACATCCAAACCCATGCACTTTTTATTATGTGTTCTGTCCACTGATAGATGGCTTGGAATCAACAAATTTCTTCCAAATCCCAGTATTGCTTTATTTGTCTTTCTTCACTGCTGTTGCCTTTTTTGTAGTCTTAGGACTACCACACAAACATGTACGCAGCATATAAAAAAATGTGAGCCTTATATTTTTATAAATCTGTTTAGCCAATCTTGTATGCAAACAAATATATTTAAGCAAAATGACTAAGAGTGAAGTTCTACTTTTCTAGCCCTCAAAGAAGAGACAGTTACTCCATCAGCAACATGAAGCAGACAGTAAAATATTCAATGAGACAGTTTTCAAATTCCCACAGGAGATCCCATAGGAAACTGTCCCACTTTGCATAAATGACTGTTTTTGATGGGTGGAGAAAGGGTTAGGACAATTAGATGATCCTCTCCCAGAGGGGTGGAGGGAGAGCCAAACAACTTCTAGTCCAAGTTTCAGGCAAACAAGAAGTGGCTCTAACTCTTCTACTAATTTCATTATTTGTATTACAGGCTCAGTGATGCAGGCAAAAAGGATCCTATTAAATATTTTTAATATATGCTTAGCACAGTTAGACATAAAAATGGGCAGAACCACACTGAGGATAATTGTTAATAGAGAAAACTGTCTAGTTCTATGACTACATTTTAAAAATTCAATTTATCTTAGTCAATGTACCTCTTCCCAGCATCCATTACTCAGTAACACTATAAAGAAATAACAAGAAGAAAGATTTTCATTTGCTTCTTTAAAAATATTTAGTAATTTACCCGCTCTAAGAGATGAGTATTTTCAGCAACTCATGTATTCAGTACAATATTTAGGCCCTCTTTTTATTAAAAAAAAACCACAGATTTTGGTATAGAAACCAGGGAGCTGTCACTTTATTCCAGCAGGAACTATTTCAATGTACAGTTTCCATGTACTACTAAAAAGCATGAAGTCTAAGCAGCTGCAATGCTAGGATGTGTAACAGCATATTGTGCACTAACTTCATCCAGCTCCCTATTCTTGGAGCAAGCAGCAAAGAGTTTCTGTTTCTTTCTTCAAGTAATGTAATTTGTAAAACAGAAAGTCCAGAGTCTTCTGCTGAGTTACCCTGCTTTTCTTTCTTTCTTTGCACCTCCTTATGGCAGAAGATCAGATCTTGCTCAGCTTGGAAAAATGCACTGAAATCTGGTAGAAACCTCAGTGACATTACAATATGCATGTAAAAAGAATGCAAGTTGTTCATCAGAGTGCTGTAAAACTCATTAGAGAGCCTGTACAGAATATGACTCGGCTTCCCTTGTAGTTTGGAAAATGACAAGCAGAAAGAGAAGAAAAATTAACTCTTTTATGTTCTCTTGGCATGGTAGAAAGAATTCAAGTAATCACTGAAATACTCAATCCTGTGTTCTGATATATAACATATTATTCAATGAAAGAGGAACACATTGGTGTTGAAAACACCTCATCATACCTAACAGAGTAGGCAGTTTTTTTCCTGACACTGCATTAGACTCTTCCTTACTGAGATCCAGTAAGGGCCAGGAGGATGGCTATCTCCAGCCTATTCTGTGAAGTAACCTGTTACAGCCCAAAATACCAAGTCTGTCAAAACTCCTCTTGGGCCGTCCCTCACACTGTCTGGCTGACGGATTGCCCTTCCAAGAAAACCTCCCATGTATCACTGTACAGCCCACAGGGAAAATCCTGTCAGATACCTTCAAGCATGCTTTAGTTCAGCAGGTGGTGGGAGAGCAAAATCAATTCGCAGGGGCAATGCAGGATTTACCACTGGAGGGGAGGAGGCCAACAGTGACCCAAAACCCAAAAACCCCACTGCTCTGTTAGTCCAGAGCATGAAGGATAACCTTACACTATCAATATCTGTCAGCTCCTTCCCAGTGCTCACCACAGTTCAAACCAGTAACACAGTGTTCAGCCAGCTTCTACAACAAACCGCAGCTTTTCTTCTGCCTGCCTCCCCACTCAGCCTCTGGCAGATAAGGCACTGCTCCTTGCCCTTGAAGTCTCAACTATCATGACTGCAAAAGTAAAACAATAGCAAATTCTTACAGGTTTTCTGGATTTGAAGTTACCAGATTTTGCAGATTTATGGTAACTTCACTGTTGCTTCTACAGAAAAAACTGCCCACTTTCCATACACATTAGAAACTGGATCCTGTGTTACAATACAACTAAAACGGCATAAAAGTCTTTCTAAGCAAATACGTCATTGTGAGAAAAGAACATGGCAAAAGTTCTTTCCCAGTTTTAGCAGACATGCATCAACAATTAAATTTACCCCTGTCCTGGTAAAGAACATGTCTTCCCAATACCTTTGCAACTGTTTTGACCTACTGAAAACCATACTCCTGGAAGAAATATAAACACCACATCCTTCATGAGTTTTACCTCCACCTTCATTAAAGCAGAGCTCCACGATGTTTACAAAAAACACTAACACTATACAGCCTCTTAAGCGATCACCAGATCCTCAAATCCTGCCTTTTTCACCAGAGATGAGAAACACACTGCTGAATTTTACTCACTCCTGCATTCAGATGCATGTGAGATTCCATATAGTCACACACCACCAAGCTCTTCCTTTACTGCCTGCTGGTCTCCTTGCCATGCTTATTTTATATATATTTCATATTGCCAAGGCTACAGGAAAAAACTGAAACCAAGTCTGCCAAGATACTTGGTCAGGAAGCTGGATAAGCCTGGTGCACAGCAGGGCTAGTACAAGTAGGATAGATCAAAACGTCCACCCAGGTGTGCACAAATCCTTTCTGGTGTCGGGAAGCGGTTGGACTGAACCAGATGTGCTTTCAAAGATTATCTCTAAAACTGCAGCCTACTACTTTAACCAAGATCAGGAAGGAACTGTAACTTGATGATTCAGTCAAAACTCTGGCACAGATGGGATTGCAAAATATGAACTTCACTAAAATAACCTGTAAGATGAATACAAGGCTGTGAATCACAAATATTGCCAGTAGAATGTTCATAAGGTGGTTTTTTTCATAAATGCTATGAAGGAAGAGATTCTTCATTTTTCACTCTCTCCAAGCTAAAGGCCTCCTAAAGGAATCCTCAAACTATGACAAAACATTCAAAAGAAAAACACATCGAAAGAAACAGTTGTCAAGAGACAAAATAATTACCAGCTACCACAGTGGGTATTTCATCGTGCATCTTTGGGGCAGGTTTATCCACTTTACTTGTGCTGTGGAGTATTTAAACTCCACACATTGTGCCACCGGGAACTAAGAGCACTCAGGAGTACTGGAGCAGCCAAGGATCTCAGTCAGTATTGTTAGATGACACAGACCAAGTACTGAAAAACGCAGGAGAACCTATAAGACCAGTCTGGAGCACTGACTATGGTTTTCTGAACATCCACAAAGATGCCATGACTAACCTAGCTACTAAAGGAAGTGAGAAGACCTTTTCTAAAAGGTCAAAAACCTGGGGAAAACAGATTTTTTTCCCCCCTTTCATCATAAAACTGCTGTATAATGCCCTTTTTCCACAAAGACCATTCCCTTTCCTGACTTTTTGAACTGTCTTTAGAAAACAGGTGTTGTTTACAACAATAACAAACACACATCTGTGTGGGTGTGTTAATACACACAAAGGCAGGATAACTGAAACCTCTTCCTATATTTAGATCTGTCTGGTCAGCTCTAATTGCATAATTTAATCAAAACCCTCTCCAACGGAAACACATCCATATTCATCACAGGCATCAAAGGAAACATCTTTACAAACTATATCCTTTTACAAACCAACACATGGTCCCACATCACTTGTTTAATTGTTGAATTCCTCCTTTGGGAAGGGCACAGAATTTTATTTCTTTTTATCAGCTGAAAAAAGTATTTCCCTCCAATTCATCAGCACAGGGCGGGAGGAACTTCCTTCACAGGTGAGATGGGGAAAATTTACTGACATGTCACTTTCAGGGATTTTTTTAAGCAGTTAAAACATACATCTGCAGCATAAAGGAAAACCTTTAAAACAGAAAAGAAAAAAAAATGCCCATCACCACTCAGGCATCAAAATTTTTGAGTGAAGCTCATAAAATGCAAGATGTGTTTTGTTTTCAGAGAACAGCAAAGTCTAGCAGAGACTCCATGAATTTAAAAAGGGGTTTGTCAGCCTCAGCCAGAATAGTGCTACAGCGGGGTGTTTTTTAAGGAGGGGAGCCCCATCAAATGCACTCTAGTTATGCTCAGCTAAAGCAAGTCACTTCTCCTACAAATGATTCATTTCACCAAGAGCATGCACCAATACAGTTACATCAGCTGTATTAAACCACTTCTAAAGACTGTGACCCAGACCTCATTTATCAGAGATTAAGTAAAGATGTTAAATTACAGCTCAAGATCCCCAGCTTTAAAGCAGAACCCTTCACCAAAGCAAGAGATGACAAAAACTGAGAAGAAAAATTACTTATTCATTAATAAAAGAGTTATTGGGTCAAGCCTCAGCAAAAGAGAACAAACTGGTAAAAATTAAACCAAAAAAGTAATGCTGTTAGATTAAAAAAATCTTTTCACAAATTAGTCCCCACTCACCGTTTATACACGTGAAATAAGAGTAGTCAGTTTGCCAACACTGAAGACATTTCAGTATGTTTTATGAGATGCATGCTTCAGTTTTTTAAAGGACTCCTCCAGCTATCATTGGTTTAAAAGATAACTCCAGCTTTCCTGCTTTTGCTTTCTCTGCAAAAACCAAAGGGCTATTTTTTTGCCTTTAAACGAACTTTAAAACACTACCTCCTTCATGTCTTTAAAATGTCCATGTTGAATTTCGTCAAGTGTCCTGCAATTCACAACTACCACTCTGGACAGAGAAAGTGTTTAAAGATGACACAGCTTTCCAAGCCAAGTTTATACAACTCAGACACAAACACCAATATTTGCCAGACTTCCACTGTCCAATGAAACGTTATTTAATTACAGCATGCCAGGAATGGCCTTCTGAAAACCGGGACTGGACTTTAGATGACACAAAGCTCAATGTGCTCCAGGTCCTCAGGACAACGAGTAGCAGCTGCACAACCCCATCACAGCAGATACTCCCTTGGCAGTACCTTATCAAGCCATCCTAAGCCACGGACCCTTTATAAATGGAAGATCACAGTGTTTACTGATGTCCCTTCAGCTTCCAGACAAGACAATTAAACTCTTTAAAGATTATGATTTACAGGCAAGTACAAATTTTTTAGGGTTTCTTCTGAGATCAGAGTCAAGGACACTTTGGGTTAACGTTTAAAATACACCCACAGACACAAATGTATGGTTGATCTAGGCCCTTACCAGCAGGAGAGGTACAACTCTGAGCATGACTACACTAAAAACAGACCCAGAAGTCACAGACACACCTTTCCCCTTCCAAAAGGGCAAAACAAGGGTGCACACATACAGGAGGGATCAGAGAGATCCAAAAAACTGTGGGATGAGGCAAAAGCAGCTGCCACAGCCCTCTGCCAGAACATCTGCAGAATCTCACGT
This sequence comes from Dasyornis broadbenti, assembly GCA_013397935.1. Classification (NCBI taxonomy): domain Eukaryota; kingdom Metazoa; phylum Chordata; class Aves; order Passeriformes; family Dasyornithidae; genus Dasyornis; species Dasyornis broadbenti. The sequence continues at coordinate 175,887 of VZRN01005349.1, forward strand.
CAAACTGTTTTCTCATATTCCTGAGATCAAGGCTTTGGAGTGTTCTGTACAAAGGCTTCAACCCACAGATAGGAACTGATAATTAATACAGCAGTTGGGAACAGCATAGCTTGAAAGGAAGTGGGAGATATCCTCCTACATTGCTTACTGGGAATACAGAAGTTTTACAACAGGAGAAAAGGCCTGTAATCTATCTGCCTGGTCCCCTGGTTATCTGTAAGCTTTTCATGATTTTTGGAAGAGGAAGCAAGCCACATAAAAAATTACTCAGTACCCTTTCCTTATCTGCAAGCTTTTCTTATTAACAGAGCCTGTATGACTCTGCATATGGCAATAAGGCAACCTATTACTCACTCCACCATCATTTTTCGAGACCAGTTTGAAGTGCATTTCAAAATTAAGGTTTTGCAAAATTGCAAATCTCTTACAGCCAAGACACCAAAACACAGCATTTTCCAAACACCCCATTCTCTGCAAGGTCAGCAGCAGGCTAGCTAAAACAAGCCATAATGCTTCCAAATTTTCCACTGCTGCCTGCTACTAAACAAAGAGCCGCAGTTGGCCAGCTACTGAGGATGGACAAAAGAACTCGCAAGTTCCAAAATCACGAAGTGAGACTGCATGGGTGAACTTCCAGCACTTGTAGCTTTCCAAGACACTTATTTCTAGGCTACAAGTTAGTGCACAGAAAGAACACATGAAGACTTCGGGCTCCTTGTCTTTAAGCTGTTACACGAGATGCCTTCAATTCTGGGGCTGAAACCAGTACTCCCCAGCTACTGAGATAAGAAGCCTTTAGGCTCAAACAACCTGGACAGCTGGCTGGCCTGGAAGACTGAGAGCCCTCATGTCCCAAGTCAGTGAAAGCATGAAGCTAGGCAAAGGTGTGATGGAAAAAACAGAAATACGAGACTTAAACCAAGGCAGTCTGCCACCAGCACTCCCAGTTCTCAACTGCTCCCAGTTCACAAGCCACAGGAGATGTGTCGGGTCCGACCATAAGCAAGAGTCATTCCTGATAAACTGCTGGGGAGAAGGGCAAAGGGAACAGTTATCCAGTCAACCGCAGTAAACAGCCCTGGAGCATTTATGCCAGTTATGGTGATACTTTCTGCAAAGAAGCCTCTAGCCTCTATCTAGAGAAAAAAATGAAAAAGATATTACAGTCAGATTCCCATATTCTGGAGAGCTCCTCAGCATAACAGAAGGGTGCAAGGGAATTCAGTGAGACCCTCGCTCCGGCGCTGCCACTAAGGACGTACCTGCAGTTTGTATTTTAAATCTGTAGATAGTCTAATTCCTTAAAGTTAAGAAATATATTAAAAAGATGCAAGTAACAAGAAAGCATAAGGGTTTTTAAACACATTTACCATATAGCACCAAAACAAATGCTTTCCAAATTTCTTCTGAGAAAAGCGTATTGAAAGCCAAAAATTTGGAAGTGATTTATACAGCGGTGCAAAACCCAGGAAAGCTACAAACAGCGCATTGGCTCACAGCACGGATCCACTTCAGGTGTCCTAACTGTCTTCACTGGCAGTGATTTCTGGTAACACCTATAGACTTTTACAGAAGAGTTTTTAGTGGATTTAGTATTTACTTTTTCTTTGATTTCTTGATAATGCTGCTAACTGTATGCAGTCTGCCAATTATTTCAAGTTATTTCATCATCTAAAGAGGAAAATAAGGTTTCTACGACCAAGAAGTTAAACTTGGAGGACATTCTTTTCCTCCTGAGGAAAAACACTTGTCCTGTCTCACACAGAACATGCACTAGATATGTTCTGCACATATGGTTGCATTAAACTAGAAAAACATCTCTAAGACAGCTTGCAGTTTATACCAGCAAAACAACACTTGACCAGAAAAGCTTGTTTAAGTGTTGCTCTCCATCCGTTCTCCCTCACCCCCCATAAAAGATACTGCACCATTAATCACTGTCGTTTTGCTGCCAATAGAGCTACACTGGGGCTTTGTGGCTGACGTAACTGTTGGCAGCCGAGTCTCCCTGCTAATCACCAACATAAGTATCTGGGGAAAAAAACTGTAAATTAGACCTTTCCTTGGCAAGCATACTAAAGAAGTCTTCATCTGGGGGTGCTACAGCACTCGCCTGTAACTGGCTACCTCCAGCAGCTGCCTTGGTCCACAAGCCAATGAACAGCCCCAAGGGCTCACTCCCACCCAAAGAGAAAAAGTTTCCCTTTACTCCCCTGTGATAGCCTTGGTACTGCAACATTAACTTCCCCTCTATTTGTCAGTCAGTTCACCTTCCTAACGTGGCAAAACAAACATAAACCAAAAAATACATTCTGTGGGATCAGCTCAGAGCAGGATGAGCATGGAAGCCACTCAGCCAGCCTACACGAAGAAATCCATGGCTGGGGCTGAGAGAAACCCAACTCTTAAGAGTTCTCTCCATCTCGGGGAGCTCCCACCCCCAAATTTTAAATCCAGGTCAAAGATTATCTCACACCCAGACATGAGCACTTCAGCTGATTTGCAAAACCTGCTCTCATCCCCAGAGCAAGGAGCCCTGCCCTGCCTGGTTCTGAATAATCAAACACTCCAGCAAGAAATATAACCCCACTCTACTGCCACTGCCTTCTGCTCTTGTAACTAGACAGCAAACTTGGGGGAAAAAAGAGTGATTTCATATCCATCTATCCAAAAATACCTCACACTGCAGAGTTTTAAGCCAAGAGCATTTATAAACTATTTCCCACGTGAAATATAATACGACACATTACAGAAACTATAATTACATTATCTTAAGTTTTTAAGCTAATAAGGACAAAGACTTTTCCTTTGGCTACTACATCCAAGAGAAAGCACTTAACACTGACACTAGCTAGCATGGATAATAAAGGGCCTGTTATTAAGTATGCCACACTGTAAAGCCAGCAGCAGGCAAAAATCCAAAACAGGAAACTGTAATAGTCAAGATGGCAACCTGTATGTAAGCCAGGTTTTCTGAGACATTCAGCAAGGCCAAAATTCACATTTTTCAAATTATTACAGTTCATCACTGCATTCACCAGGTAATTAGCAGAACTGAGATGAACACATAACCAAGGTTTGTTTTATCTATCTGTCTAACTATCCATCCATCCATCCATCTACTTAGTGATAAAAAGACAGAACTGTCTAACAAGAGCAAACACCGAGAATATATGTGAAGGGAGATGACATTCTGCTCCTGAACATCAGAGATTCATGGTAAGACCTCAATAAACCACTCAAGTTGGGTCTCTGTCCTTCCCATCTCCTTCTTCCCTCCCTGTACAGGGAAGCACATGCTTTAGATATGTTTTGGATTCCTGAAATACTACTACACATTTGAAATTAAACCAGTGTATTATGCATGTAACAATCCCTGAAGCCATCATATACATGTTGTCAAGTCTTTGAGGTTCAAATAAATTTCAAATCTACTTTACTCACTGTTGAGACAAAACAATAGAGCAGTTGTCACACAGTTGGAAAAACAGAAGTCATCTGGTCATGGTCCTGGACAACCTTCGTAGCCATGACTGAGCAGGGGCTTGGACCAGATGACCTCCAGAGGTCCCTTCCAATGTCAACTATACTGTGATTCCGTGAAATTCTCAAAACAACCACCTGCCAATTAATTTGGTCACACATCAGAAAAGCAACTGGTTCAAGAAAACTGGACATAACTCTCCTTGCCTCGGCACAACTATAAAATCACATCAAGTGCTACCACACCAAGGTAGGGACTGAGCTCTATTTGCCGTACATAGGCAGAGGCACAAGAAAGCTGCTTTTTCCCTGATTCTGACCGCTTCAGAGAACCCAGAAGCGTTCTGAGTTGCCTCACTCTTCCTTCTTTCATGCTTGTACCCTTGAAGTTTGGCTTCATGTATGGCCCTGTTCCATTAAAACACAAGTCCTCATCACTGTCCCCTTGTTTCACACACAGCCCTGGGTACGAAACCACTTTTCCACCCTCTATTCCACTGCTTGTGAGCTACTGGAAGATTCAGATCTACAGAGGTTCCCATCCCATGCTCATCACTGTAGCACCAGATACCTTAAGCAACCATGACTAAGCCTTGTCATGTTCATGTACTGTTTGTCTCCCAAGCCTATCTGCAAAGGCAGGATGGATTATTTTATTACACATGGAGCAAGGTCAACAGAACAAAAAAAACCATCAGACAACTTGCAGTTGTGCTAACCTGAATAAAGTCCTTCCTAGGTTAAAATAAATCCAAACTTACCTTCCGCAAAGTGTATTTTAGCCAAGAAACCATGACAGCGGTAAAAATCTGTCAAATATTCACATCAGACGACTTAGGTATCAAGAGAAAGACCCTTCATCGAATAGGACTGTGTTTTACTGATGAACCAGTTTTAGTAACTTTCCAGGACCTGTGAGCAGAATCTACACTCCTATGCAGGTGCTAGTGGCCTAACTTGAGGATAAATTTCTTGCTTCATGTAAGACAGCTCGGAACCCCTTGAAAAAAAGACAACCAGCCAGCAGCAGGCAAGGGTATTCTGCCAACTATTTTGCCCTATTAAAACACTTGCAGAGTTTGTTTTACAACATCTTGGGAGAGCTAGAAGGAAAAGGACAAGGAGTTAAAAAACAATAAAGAACAAAAAAACCCAACCCGTACGTAGCAAAAAAAAGAATTTTTGCTCAGAAACAAAATCATAAGTTACAGGGACTCCCCAGAGAATTAAACCATCAACTGAATGGGCAGGAAATGTGAGTTCCACACCACCTTCCATGCTCTCTCTGACACACAATACCATGTTTATCTTGACAAAATTTTGAGGACTCCTCTCTCCCCTGCCACAGAAAATATGTCCAGTTACAAGCTACATGTTTTGCTCCTCAACAGATCAGTTGAATAAAGTCCTTACTAGTCCTTACTAGATGCATGTAAGACAACAAGGGAGTTGGATTCATTCCTCCCACGTCAATATTCAAATGAAAACTAACAGATACAAAGGTGAAATACATTGGCAGAATGAAGTAAAATATGCAGCTCATTAACAACATCTGACCAAAGAGCAGATGTTTCCTCCTCCTATCACCCTTAGGAACACATTTAAGTGGAAGCCACAATTTGTTGCAACATGATTCCCCAGTTATTTACTTCATCTTTCACCAAAACTGATTTTAGGTTTTTAAGCATTTAAACAACATATAAGTATTTATATATAAATAGTTATTACATACACAGACCTTGATAAATTTACAAGCTATTCTCAACAATATATTGGTGTAGCTAACCTTTATCTGATCCAAATAATTCAACAGCAGTGACTATTATTTTAGGTATTCATATGTGCACATGCACATATAGCATACCTAGCCACTCTGAATGATCCTACATGCACACCATTGTAAGAAAAAAATATCTTAAAGAGCCTCATGCCCTGGTTTCAACATGCTACACCAGATAGAATGTTGCTATGATTTTCAATGTCTCAAAATGCTTGAAATTAGAAGTCTGAAATTATTAACCAGAAAAATATCTCAGTAATTCAGTCTTTCATGTAAGCACAGAAGACTGAGATACCAGTTCGCAGTATTGAACAAAGTGAGAAAGAAATGCAAGTATCAACTATGGTCACAGCATGCACCATCAGTCTGAACATAGAAGATTCTCTGAACTCATAGAAGATTTTTCAACCTGCTACAGAAACATCAAACGTGTGCACATATGCTTTTTTTGCTTTCATCGACTTAGACACATCCCTTAAACATGTACATCAGGCTTTCCACCTCTGTAGAAGAAACTCTGTAATGGTGTAAATCCTGAAATCTAAGTTCTACTCATAGATGAAATCTGTATATTGAGAGGTTCCCCTCAAACAATAGCTCTGAGTACTGAAAGAAGGTCCATCAGTCAAAACTGGAGGGCAGATGTACACTTATGCTGGGGACAAACACAAGGAGACAGCGAAAACTCTCATGATTCTGTCTATAATCACTTCAGCACCGTAAACACTTTTAACGGGTATCTTATTTTCAAGTTACCCAACACTGGATTGATAGTCCACAGATCACTTTGATGTGGATTGGCATTTAGTAGTTTTAATGACAAAAACATGCCAATGATATACTTCTGAATACCATTAAGTGCTATAATTCAGACTGTCTATACTGACTTAGACAGTCTCATCTGCTGCCATATTGAGTAGAGTGTTCCCTTTATGAGTACAGAAATATGAAATAATGCTTCAGAAATCACTGGTGAACCACATTAATGATTTGCTTACATGCCAAGTCAACATAATAGTTGGGTTTGGATGATACTGCTTTGAATAGTGCCTAAATATAATGACTTATATAAAGGCATGTTTAAAAATAATTTGTTTTCTTCCTTGTACTCTAGACTTCGCCTGTGCATGCTGGAGAAAGGGTGGGGGAAGAATTAAATGGGAAAGACTGGTGACATCTGTTCTAATATCACCCTCCCAAGTGGATAACACACATTGGAATAAAAGTGACATAGTCCAGAACAACCACAGAGCTACATTAGAATGACCAAATTGTGCCCTACTGGTCAGTCTAGTAAGGGGAAGAAAAAAGCTTCAACTCTCAGTCTAAACTCAGCTTCTACACGGTCTCCCAAGACAGCAGTCACCAGAAGAGTACAACTGAGCAAAGCAATCTGTGCTTGCAGAAAATCCCTTGGAATCTAATGATGGCTCTGCCCAGCTGCTGTGTGGCTCTATGGTCACACAGCCCCACAACCCTCCCACCAGAGCAATCCCACTGCCACGGTTCTTGATACATCCTTCCTCCTTTCCTGAAATAAAAAAAAATTAAAATGGACCTATCTCCACAGCTCAAGACAGTTCAGCATTTCGTGCATGGAATACTTGACCTCACACAGTCTAACTGGGAGTAGTTTGCTCACCCTTTGCTCCTATTAAACCGGGAGGAACTTCCAATGCCAACACATGCAGGCATCAAATGGATGCAAGGAGAGATCCTGTATGATCTGGGTTCATTCTAGAAAATGTTTGCATTCCTTGAAATTAGCCCATTTTATGAAATGTTTGCCTTCTCTATCCCGTTAAAAAACAAAGGCGTCCCCCACTCAAATACACAGCAACCCCAAAAGCTTATGTAATGCAAATTAGCATTTATCTGAGGAGGAGGATAGAGATCTTTGTGGCAGCTATTAGCCAGCCAAGGGTGTCCTCACCCCTGAATCCACCCTCTGTAAAGCCCTCCACAAAAGGCCCCATCTAACATTTTCTCTGGTTATTTCAAAACTTGAAGAACAGAAACATTCTAACAGAAATAGTTATACCCCAGATTGTGAAGATACAACTCTAAAACTTAAAAAATATCACTTTAAAATAACCTTCTTCCCATCCCAAGCAAAACCCTCCATTCTAATACAAAAATTCTATATGCTGTTCTACAGCTTGAGCAGAATAGCTCGAGAATTGCAAGATGCCTGTGTAGATGAGCCTGTAAGTCACCAGCATTTCAAATCTCGCTTGCCAACTTGGGGTTTATGTTTTAAACTTGAATTTTCCATTCAGTACATTTCAAAGGAAAACTTCTAGGAACTGCGTATCATATTTTAATTATTAAGACTGGTATGCATTCAGTTTTCTGCTATACACAGAAGAAAGACCAATGGGAGAATATTAGGCTGCTGTTACTACAGGGAAAACAGTGAAGTCTTTATGGGCAGAACAGACCTTTCTCCACTCGGAAAGCACAACTGGGTGAGTTTGTCATGAAAACCTAAACCAGAAATCAAGGAAAAAAAACAGAAACAAAATCAACAAAACCCCCACACATCGGCAGAATCACTTCATTAACCATAAAGCAATTTGTGCAATCTGACTTTCATTTTCACAGATTTTATGGGTCTCTCTTCAATATGGTAGTTTTCTTCATCTGCACTAACACAGCAGAAGACAGCTCCATATCTACATTTTAAAAGCTTGTGCACTCCAAAGTGAGCTTTAAGTCTTTTATCTGGCACTCAAAAAGCACCTTAGCTAAAGCACATGCTGTTGAGGTGCAACTGAACCTGGAGACTAATAGCTCTCTTACCACTAGTGACCATTTATTTTCTCTGCTTCTCTTGCATGCCTCAATATTTATTTTTTTTTACTTACATTTGTGACTAAAAATAAGGCAGGTTTCTTTCTTGGCTGGGAGAAGCTCAGGAGATTAAAAATTCATACCAATTCAAGTATAAGGAGTTGGTTTAAACACTAACAAATGCAAAACTCTCAAATCCCCAAGCAACACACTTACTAGCAGAAGGGAGAAAATTAGGAGCTTTTGCAGGATTTTTCCCAAAACACTACATAGTGATTTTACCAGCAGAAACAGCATGATCTAAGATACTGAGTATTTAGTAAACATTTTACTACCTGTGGCATGCTATTTTCTAGGGCAGTTAGAGGGAAACACGAATCTGAAGCCACAGTTGTCTTCATTAAAAAAAGGAGAGTGACCTATGTCAATTCATATTCAAAATTACAGTCTTTGTTCTAGAGTAAGTTTGACCATACAGTTCAAGAAATTACTAAAATGCTCTATCTTACAAAAGAACTCAGATTTGCAGAAACATTTCAACAGGCAGTTACAAACTTCAGTAGGACAGAAATACTAGGGAAAAAACGCCCAAACAATTGGCTTGTTTGCCTGTTTGTTCATTTGATATCTGATAGCACAGTCTGCAGGTAAAGTCCAGCTGATCTCTGAGAAAGGATGTGTAAATTTCACTGATTCACTGACAGCCACTTCCCCACACATGCATCTCGAAGCTGCACATGCCTTCATCTATTTCAGCTCCTAATGACTTCATGGAAGAGGTTAAGAGTCAACTTAAATTGGTTCAGCTTTTACTCTTCACAGGGCCACAAGCTTTAATTTCCACTACTCTTTGCATAACTTAAATAATAAACACAGTGTTCCCTTTATTTAATTCTTAAACCATCCGTATCGGAAGCACAACGGGACATGTCACAGACACTTGCTTTGCTGCCCTCATAATATGGTTTAATTATGATGACTGAACTAACAGGCTCACATCATAGACTTTTACAGGTTGACCCTGTGTCATCCTGATGTATCATTTTGCACCAGTTCAGTGCTGTAAATCAATTTAAGATCTCCAGCAGGTTGAAAAGGCTGGTAATGATGCTTTCTCTGCAGTCTCTGGGGACTCCACATTATACACAACTTACATTATTTATAAAGCTGAGATGATGCCTCCATTAGGCCTGTAAGACTACTCAAATGAGCTTTTATTTTACGCACACAGCCTGCGCTTCACAGTGAAGAATACTGGCAATATGTAATATCCAGTGCGTTCATGCTTTAATTTAGAAAAAAAAAAACAAAACAGTCATAACCCCTAAATTTTTAAAATTTAAATCTTCATACCAAGCAAAGAAACTCGTAGTTTAATTTGACTAATACGCCAGTACTCAGAAACATAAGTAGCACTCTTACTAACCTTTGTATTGCTTTTCTTCACGTTCAACTCTTTACTTTTGTGTTCAAACTACAGAGGAAAAGCAAACACCAAACTCATCAGCTTTCAAATATTTGATTTGATAGTTAATATTTATACCAAAACAGAAAGATCTCCATCTGTTTACTCAGTCACTTCTCTCAAATGTATCGGATCATCACATCTTCAAGGGTACACAAAAAAGCAAGTTGAACAGGACAGAGTAGGGAAAAAATGTATGTGATTACATACTCAATGGTAATGGGGTCAAAACAGATGCAAGGACAAATCCCTACCCTTAGGGTAACCTGATCATGCCTTGGACTGATCCTTTTTGGTAGCTGTGGAAGGCTTCTGGATCACCCAAACCAAGGGAAATTTCTCTCAAGCGCCTACTTACAGTCTACAGTAAATTGCAAGATTTCATCCCTAAGACCACAACAAGAACTTCAAAAAGGGCCAAATCTCTCTCATTTTCATACTTATGTTCTTCCAGTCTCAGCAGAGAAGTGAGCACTCAAAACTTGCACTAAAATCCAATGGGAACCTCAAAAAAGCTTCATAGCATTGCTCTCTGGGTCAAGGGGGAAATTAAATATTAATCAGCCACAACTAAAAACTCATGTCCCATAATTCAGCCAAGTAATTACTCACAAGTGCAAGAAAAAATAAAGCCAAACTTAGGTTCCCTCACATGATTTGCACTTATTGTTTGACAGGACAAGGTGCACGCACTCAGCCACATGAAGACTGACAGAATTACAGACACACACCTCCAAAGAAAAGTGTTCTCTGCAGGCTGGATAAGCTTCAGTTTTCAGTCTTACTCCTGATTGTTGCTTAAAAGCACATATAACTATTGGAAAAGAAAATATTAAACAAGTTGTCTTTTTCTGACTTCTTCTCTGTGTGCAAAAGATTCCAACTATCAGCTATGACAGCTCTTTCCTAAGTATGTTAGTTTTAAGATGCCATATCTTTGAACACTGACATCCATTAAACACTGACATGTTTCAGGCAATGATCTTTTCCATTTGCCTGTATCTGAAATACACATCTACTTTTACTCCTCCCCATCTGGCTCTAACAATACTGTTTTTATTAACCTCTGTTTATAATACTTCCCCAAATAAAACTGTTACCTTTTAGTCATCCAGTAATCATCATTTTATCCTAAAATACACTGAAATAACAATGAATTTTCAGAATAAGCTGTTATTATCCAGATACTGGAAAAGCAAACTATAAGGTTGGACCACGTACCTTCTTCAAATTGATCTACTAACAAAAGAGCAATCACAGCAACCCTGCCTCGGTCAGAACTCACTCTGACTTCAGTTTATATTAAAAAAAAAAAAAAAAAATCAGTATTTGGCCCAGATGCTTTTGAACGCATGACTGAACATTTCCACGCCAGTAAATTTTAATAAGCTTTAAAGATCTATATTCAGGATAAGATTATTTGGCTGCACGAGTATATGAAGCAACTATACTGAGGAGGGGGAAAATCTCAAGCATCCAAACCCTCTAACAGGGAGAAGAAAAAAAAAAAAAAAATTAAGTGAACTTTCCTTGACCTCTAAGCACAGATTTGTCATTAAAGAAGAAAGAAGGGGAGGGGGGAAAGAAAAAAAACAGGAGTGGAAGGGGCTGTGGAAAGAAAGGAAAGAAAGGAAGGGGGTAAAAAAGAAGAAAGAAGATAAATTAGGGGGAGAGGGACGCGGCTGGGCCGAGGCGGGAGGCGAACGGCTGCTCCCGCATACACAAAGGCGGCCCCTGCCCCGGCCGGCCGGGGCTTCATCGCGGCCCCGCGGGCCACGATGGGGCCGGGGCCGGGGAGGAGGCGCAGGACGGCGGCTTGCCGGCCGGGAAGGGCTCTGCCTCCCGCCGGGCCCGGGGCGGCACCTACCCAGCAACTTGGAGCCGGGAGCAGTCCCCGCCGGGCCGCCGCAGGGACGCCATCATGCCGGGGAGGGGAGCGGGAGCGCAGCGCTGCCCAGAGCCGCTCCCGCCGCGCCGCCCGGCCCCGCGGCACCCCGGGGAGCACCGCGGCAGCGCCAGGCAGGGACCCAGGAGCAGGACGAAGAGGAGGAGGAGGATGCGCGGGCACAGCCGCCCGGCCCCGGGGCCAGCGAGCGGGGAGAGGCGCGGGGAGACGCGAAGTTGTTACCGGCTGGCGGGCGGGAGCGGGCGGCCGGCGGGCAGCTCCTCCGCGCCGGGATCGGGATCGGGATCGGGATGGATGTGGCCCGGCTGGCGTCAGGCGGCCGGAGCCGCTCCGCGCCGCGCACCGGTACACACAGGCACACGCACACACACACACATAACAAATACACACTCACGCACACGCACCGGCCCGACCAGGGATCCTCCCCAAATTCCCGCCCCTGCCGCCGCGCCGCCGGGTCCCGCTGGGAGCGCTGCACCCGCCGCCGGAGAGCGGCCCCGGCACGGCACGGCCGCTGTGTGCTCTCATCCACACCCCGACCCCTGCTCCGGGGCGTCAGCCCTCTCCGACACCCTCACAGAGCTTTAAAAGGCTCTTCTGCACCACCCGAGCGGCTGGGGAGCTCCGGCAGCGGGGCTGCAGGGACAGCGGCAGATGCTGTCACATTTGGAGTTAAAGTCAGTTCCTGATCGAACAGGATTATGTCCTGCCCGCTTGCCACAGGTGATTCAGCATTGACTTGGTCTAGTCTTAATACTGAAGTAATTGCTGTAATACCTCCCAATGACAGAGCATTCTCTATCCGCAGGTGTTTTACACGTGGACATCCTCCTGCCCATAGGTATTGCCGCCCTTACTCCTCATTCATGTGAATAAACCTATTACAGTGTGTGAGGCTTCGTGTGCAGACCTACAGTAATGAAGCCTCACGCTTCTGTCCCTCTGAAATAAACTTGAACTCCATTTGGATCTAAAAATGCTAGCTCCAAAGTGGACATGGCTGAAAGTTTGGAGCCTACAATGTGGAACGATGAGCCTCTCCTGCCTACTGTGTTTACAGGGATCTTTACAATAGTCACGTAAGTGTTGTGCAAGATTGAACTGATACTTTAACAAATACTTTGGCTTTTACCCAGTCATCATTCCTGGAAGGAGATATGAAGCAACAAGTGCAAGATGTTTCCATGTGGCAAAATATTCTGATATGCCTATACTGGCATAATTACATCTCTATACGTAGGCCAGTAAATTTTCACGTGTATATGCAGTTTTGGGTATGGCTTTAGCCTCATTTTAAAATCCAGAAACACTGAGGCCCAGAAGACTTAAGGCCTGAGAGTTTTACCAGATGAACAGTGGTCCTGGACTTGCCCACCCAGGTGCATTGGGAGTCTGGGGACACAAAACTGGAATGGCTTGCCCAAGGTCACAGAAGGAGCATGACTGCAGCAGTAAAAAATACGCAGATTTATGCCTGTGAAGGTATTGGCGCTTCTTTCTAACTTCCTAATCTAAAATTCATCCATTTCTTTGTCACACAAATACCACATAAATTGCAAACATGTGAACTGTACTGTGTTGTTAGGTATTATGCTACAATACAAGCGTAGTGAGGAACTCCCACACAGGATGATGCCATAATATTGATGGAGGAAGCCTGGAATAAAATTACTATTTTACTGCTTAAGTTTTGAACCTTAAATGATTCAAGATGAGTGGCCTCTGATAATCAGCTTTAACATGTATTTTGTGCTTGCACTGTATGTAACTACAGTTAGCAAGTAAACTTTTTATGTGCAATCACAGACACAGTGCAGCACTGGGCTGCGGATACAACTGGTAAAGTTTATCTCAAGACAAACTGAAAGCTCTTTAAATTTTGTCAATGTGATGAAGACATTTGTAAGCAAGGTACAGAAGAAACATGAGACTACTACTGGTTTTTGTACTGTGGTAGTGCTTAATCTGGGGCCAAGTGTCCTGGATCAAGAGTGGTGGCTGCAGCAGTAGTATCTGCCCCAAGAGCTTGGCAGTCTCAGTGATTCAGTCTCACACAGAGAAATACATGGAAAAGGCCTTACGTGTGCCTGAGCTCTGCTCTGCTTCACTCTGCACACTGACTTGTTGGGTACAAGCTCCATCCACTGGATCCTGGTTGCTCAAGTATCAATTCATGATTCCTAAACAGATATGACAAGGAGATAATTAGGGAAGCACTGCAGTTTGTCAGGTGTCTTGTTAGAACCACGTTTTTACTGCTTTTGTTGTTGTTAGGGTTTACTGGTTGGTTGGCTTTGGCATGAGAGAATTAAATTATTTTCTACTTATGTTGAGGCTTGGGGAGGATCACATTAATGTGCTCCTTTCCCTAAAAAGGGGCTATAAAACCGCCTAGGATAGCCTTTCACTGATGTTTAATAACCAGAGTTGTTGTTCTGGACAGGGCTGGTTAGACCTGGCTTCAGACAGAGCAGTGGTGTGAGAAGGCCAGAGGACACAAGCAGAAACAGTGTGCCCTGGTCAGATATGCCTCAAGGCTTCCCTAGCTGGGCTGTTCTGGCACACAGCCGAGTCAAAACTTCAAGTCTGACCCCCACTTCAGGAAATCCAACTCAGAGCTGACTGCCCAAACCCATTACTCTGTGAGTGGCAATATCAGCAGTGTCTTACTGGATGCTCACCAATTCTAACTCCGCTGGTTACTTTTAATACCATGAACCATTACCATCTTCCTGGTTTTTCTGAATAACACTAGAAAACTGAAAAAAGGAGATCAGAGGGGTATGCACACCTGGGTATCAACCTTGATGCTTCTCCTCTGCACTGAGCTGAATAATTGTGCTATCTCAAGAGGCAACAGAGAATGGGTTTTTTCTCATTTTATTCTGCACCTACATGATCATTCAGACTGGTGCAAGGAAAACAGGCCGTGAGACTGGGGCAAGGAAGAAAAAGAAGAGTCATTCCTTCTGTAAACAGCCTGGCTTTTCATCAGATTAGGTGCACAATCTGATGACACCATCAGTCATAAGGCCCGTGAATCTGAATTTTAATGGAGTTGAGGCACTTACGCAGATAAACTTCTAATAAGATTCTCAAAGGAAACTTTAATCCCATAGACACTTTCTAACATCTCACCAAGCACCTACCCAATCACCTTTAAAATCTGTGTGTCGGAAGCAGATTATCAGAAGGCTGAGTGCTAAAAGACATTTATTATGCTGCATATTTTATACTATTGTATGATGCAACAAGTATTTAAGAAATACTACTACTAACACTGCTGCTACAACTGCTTTTAGCTTTTGATCTTCCTCTAAAATCTGAGGGTTTTATGTATATTATGATCGGGTATTTCTTGTTAACTACAGCCAGGATTAATCTGGCTTAGTCAACAGATTCCAGGGATGGAGAGTGTCTTCTGGAGACAGTTTAGCTCCAAAGTCAGTAACTTTGCTTCATCTTTACGTACACCAGGTTTCTGCCAGAAATTAAGAGTTTTATGGATAATTAAATAATTAAATTATATCAAACATACAACTTAGTTTTTACATTAAAATCACTAAAGTTATTTTCTTTTCAGCCATTACAGTGTTGCCCTGGCATGGGAAAATACCAACAATATTTTCAGAGAGAAGAGGCAGTTCTGTCAAGAAGAGTAATAGCTTTCTAAGGACACTGGATTTCATTATTTCCCTCTTTCTTGGGCTGACTGGTGAAATTTATCAACCTCTGTCCTTCATGGCTTGTATACTTCATCTTTGAATAGGTGAGGTATTAAACAAGCCTCCCACCTTGGCATTATTAAAATAGGATATGCAGACTGTTTAGCAGCTACACAAATCTGTTTGGGAAAGGTGCTCCTGGCAGAAGACAGTATGTGGGAGAAGGTAAAGAGCATTTTTAGGAGGTCATCCTAATTGTGCAGCACTGCATATGGTTTTACAAGCCCACCTGGATACAAGGTCCTGGTCTAGCCACAGTACAAGCACAGGAAAAAAGTAACTAAGTTGTGAAAGGCCTTGAAGACAGCAACTGTGACATGAGAGCTCTCTATACTCCTGCTTTGGAGTGTCTGGCCATTTTCTAGAATGAGCCCTTCATGAGTGTGTCTCTGTAGAGGCCAATATCTGCTTGGGACCTGCGTTAGTGTTCATACTCACTGTCATAGGCAAAAGAACAAAGAATCTATTTCACTCTTAGAAGTTCTTCCTAAACTGGCCCACCATGACTAAGTGGGATTCATATAGAATAAACATGGAACTTGATAGTTTTACAAGGTTATTACATGTATTTCTCTCTGTAATATTAAATAAGGCTTCTGCCCTAAATCTATCTGCAGATACCAGAAAAGTCTTTGATCAGTTTGAGTAGTCATTCTTCTTTTCCACCGTTGAGATGATGGGAATCAGACCAAAATTCGTTACTTTCTTAAGATTAATGTACCCAGCTAAAGCTGCCAAGATCCTTATTAAAAGTAGGATTCCTAAAGGTTTGGGCTGAAACAAAGTATTAAGCAGGGCACTCCCTTATCTCCTTTATTGGTTGTTTCCTCAATAGACTCTGATGTAAGGACTTTGCTCCAGCAATGTTACATTTCTGGTAAAGAAGGGAGGTTGCACTCTGTTCTGGCAGCTCATTAGATTCTTCCACGAAGCACACTATTCCTGCCCACTGTAGTGCACCAGTATTGTACTTCCTAGAGGATGAAATTCTCCCTTTGGATCTTGCCTCCATCCATGTTGAAGCTTTTGAAGGTAGTTTCACTTTCTCCTGGCTATCACCTCAGTGAGAGATAATGGACTCAGTATAATCAAACATTATTAGTTCTTTGAAAATTAAATTTCTCTTCAGTCATTCAGCTTAAAAAGATTTACATAACTGCAATAACCTAGCTCTATTGCTGGTTTCTTGGAAGACACCGCTAAGATTAATCTTATCTCCCATTTTAATTACTGTTTTCAAGTTCTTACAGTCCTTGTCCCAGTTACATCTTGTTGCGAAAACCACCAGAGAATGATATATTAAAATTTATTCAGGCAGGTGGCAGAGACAAAATTAAAGCTAATAACTCAATGAGAAAAGAAATCAAAGGTGGTTTGGCAATCCTGAGGTGTTACGTCTTGGTCCCTTGGTTGCAGTGGCTGCATAACCAGTGCCCAAATACCTGGGCTCTGCGAGTGGCTGTGTGCCACAGCTTGCTGTGCAGGACTTGAGACTACAATAGTCACACAGCTGCACTAGCATCCATGGGATAAGGAGCTTTGGAGCAGGACTGGTTGTGGCAATGTGTGAAGGCTGGAAAAACCATGGTAATTGTCTCACTAGAGGATTCTATCTCAGTTATACCCAAAGAGGAGACAACTATATTACACCATTGGAAGACTAACAAAACAACACACTCTGCATCTAAATGCATCCCTTTACTTCCACGTTTTGTTGATATTTTGTGACAAAATACTCAGTGCATTTTGCATAGTGATTAAAAACAGATAAGAAAAAGGCTCTGAAGTCTGAGTTAGGTTGCCTGAGCTCAGTGTCACTCTTGGCTCCTTCCCTCCTCCACAAGGGCTGCTCAGCCCTAACCCTGTGTCACCCACCCGCTCTGTGCTGGCACAGTTGTTGTGCAGCTGTGAGCTGAACAGGCCTAGGGAACTCAGATGTCTGGGGAAAGCAAATGTTTCAGGGGCCAAGCTCATTTTTAATTTGGATCAGTTTCCTGATCTGGCTCATTGTATGGTTGTCCAAATCCTTGTGCTGATCTTGTGCAGGGGCAGGACTGAGGTAGGAGGAAGGGTGAAACTTATCTTTTTGATTGTGTTGTTGACTTCAGCCAGTTTAAAGTGGTTATGAAACTGCGATAAACTATGTGAGCTTTTTTTTTTTAAAACCAAGGAAAAATACTTTAATTTTGAGCATAACTGAAAGATGGTTTTAGAACTATACTAACCATATGAACAGGGCTCACTGGTAAATAACAGAAGACAAGGAGAACATATGACTGGACTGAGAAATTCAGTGAGCTGATGTGATCACTGCATGTTAGAAAAGGCAGCTGTTGGACACATGGTAAAAAGAAGAAAACCTGTTGCTCTTCTGGTGTGCATGAACCAACCAGAGGCCAAATAATTGCAACGATCCCACCAAAATTTGTTAATTTACTCTTCAAAAGTCAGAGTTATTCTCAGCTGGCTTAAAAGAAGCTGATAGCTCAGGACTGGGTATGCCTGCATTCCCATGGTTTTTTTCCTTCCTGTGTTCTCCAGAGTTTTCCTTTGCTCTTTGCTTAAGGCGTAGAAGAAACTGAACTTTGGAGAGTCAGTAAATCAGTATTTAATTAGTCATCACAAGGCAATGGGCTCTTAGTGAATTCTCAATAACAGACAGCCTTGACAATGAATATATGTGTGTTACGTTAGTTTCCGTTTGCACTTTGAGGAGGAAATTACCTTGTAGGTTTCAGACAACCTGGCAGTCCCACAACGTGTTGGAAAAGGTTGCCCACATGATAAAAGCTTTTAGTCCAATTTTAAATGCCATTCTTTTCTTGTTTGACCCAAAATAGTCAAATTTTTGACAAACAGGCTTGAGCAGCTTTTAAATAAAAACCCTCCACATTTCATACGATGTTACTCAAATCACATCTGTAAATCCTCTCTATAAGTAAAAAAAAAAAAA